>BLSH010188236.1:75999-108874 GCA_018402905.1 Glandirana rugosa | reverse complement strand
GTGACAACCTGCATCTGGTGGTAGGGGACAGTGGCAAGTGACAAGCTGCATCTGGTGGTAGGGGACAGTGGCAAGTGACAAGCTGCATCTGGTGGCAAGTGACATGGCAAATGACAAGCTGCATCTGGTGGTAGGGGACAGTGGCAAGTGACAAGCTGCATCTGGTGGTAGGGGACAGTGGCAAGTGACAAGCTGCATCTGGTGGCAAGCGACATGGCAAGTGACAAGCTGCATCTGGTGACAGGCGACAGTGGCAAGTGACACACTCGAGGCTCCCACTGATTCTGCATTATGGTGAGTTGAACTATTTAATTTTATATTACAATGTAATAATAGAAATAATGCGCTTCAATCATCCTGACACCATAACAACCATGGTGTCGGGTTGATTTAAGCACTAACAGCAGCCATTGCCCCGGCAATTCAGCCGCGGAGATCGGTCCCAGTGTGAAAAAGGTTGGGGATGCTGGATTAGATGATGCAGGACCAGGAAATGGCTGTAGTACTAAAGATGCTTACTCTTAGCTTACTCACTGCGCACAGGCACCGCCTCACAGTGTGCATTAGAAGCTGCAGCAAGTCAGATTGAGTCCACCTCATTTCTTGGCTGAAGGACATCCAGCATCATCTAGCCCAGTGGTCTCCAAACTGTGGCCTGGAGGCCAGATGTGGCCCTTTGCCTGCTTTTATCTGGCCCTTGAGGCACTTTCTCATCCACTGATACCAACAATGGGGCATAATTCCCCCCCAACACCAGTGAAGGGGCACAATTCCTCCCAATAACACCAACGAAGGGGCACAATCCCCCCCCCTGACATCAACAATGGGGCACAATTATTTCCACTGACATCAACAATGGGACACAATTCCTCCCAATGATATTAACAATTGGGACCAATGACACCAATGATGGGGCATGAATCCTCCCAATGACACCAATGATAGGGCACAATCCTTCCCACTGACATCAATAATAGGGCATTGTGTTTTCCTGCTGACATAAGGACCTTTTCTACTCCCAATGGCCACAATCCGACCCTCTTAATATCTGAAGAACAGTAAACTAGCGCCTTGTTTAGCAAGTCTGGAGACCCCGGATCTAGCCCATTCCTCTCCAGCCCAATGGAAAGAACACCCAGCTAATGATTTACAGTGGGCAAAATAATTATTTGATCCTCTGCAGATTTTGTATGTTTGCCCACTTACAAAGAAATGAAGGGTCTATAATTTTTATCATAGGTGTATTTTAAATGATAGAGACAGAATATCAACCAAAAATCCAGAAAACAGCACATGATACAAATATTATAATTTGAGTTGCAGTACAGTGAGTAAAATAAGTATTTGATCCCCTACCAACCAACAATATTTCCGGTTCCCACAGAGTGGCTACAGTAGGTGCTCATGTGGTACACAGATTAGTCCTGTCAATTTAAGAAGGTGCTCCTAACGACAGCTCGTTGTGTGTGAAAAAGACACCTGTCCACAGAATCTTTCTACCATTCAAACCTCAGCATCATGCACAAGTCCAAAGAGCTGTCAAAGGGCATCAGGAGACAACTGTTGGAGAAATTATTTGCAAATGGAAGAAATACAAAATAACCATCAATCACCCTCGGTCTGGAGCTCCATGCAAGATTTCGCCTCATGGGGTGAGGATGATGAGGACAGAAGTGAGGGATCAGCCCAGAATTACACAGGAGGAGCTTGTGAAGGATTTCAAGGAAATTGGGACCACAGTCACCAAACAAAACATTGGTAACATAATGCACCGCCATGGATTGAAATCCTGCAGCGCCCGCAAGGTCCCCCTCCTCAAAAAGACACGTGTACAGACCCGTCTGAAGTTTGCCAATGAACATCAAATGATTCAGAGAATGATGGGGAGAAAGTGCTGTGGTCAGATGAGACCAAAATTGAGCACTTTGGCATTAACTTGACTCGCCGTGTTTGGAGGAAGAAAAATACTGACTATGACCCTAAGAACACCATCCCTACAGTCAAGCACGGAGGTGGAAACATTATGCTTTGGGGCTGTTTCTCTGCTAAAGGTACAGGCCAACTTTGCTGCATTGAGGGGGCCAATGGATGGGACCATGTATTGTAAAATCTTAGATGAGAACCTTCTTCCCTCAGCCAAAACACTGAAGATGGGTTGTGGATGGGTCTTCCAGCATGGCACAGACTCAAAACATACCGCCAACGCAACAAAGGAGTGCCTCAAGAAGAAGCACATTAAGGTCATGGAGTGGCCTAGCCAGTCTCCAGACCTTAATCCTATAGAAAATGTAGAAAAAGAGTTGCCAAGCGACCGACAAGAAACCTTAAGGACTTAGAGAAGATCTGCAAAGAGTGGACCAAAATCCCTCCTGAGATGTGTGCAAACCTGGTAACCAACTACAAATAACATCTGACCTCTGTGCTTGTCAACAAGGGTTTCTCCACCAAGTACTAAGTCGTGTTTTGCTTGGGGATAAAATACTTATTTTATTCTCTGAACTGCAACTCAATTTATAACATTTGTATCCTGTTTTTTTTCTGGATTTTTTGGCTGATATTCTGTCTCTATCATTTAAAATACACCTATGATAAAAATGATAGACCCTTCATTTCTTTGTAAGTGAGCAAACTTACAAAATCTGCAGGGGATCAAATTATTTTCCCTACATAAATAGATCTCATTATACAAAAGGTATAGGTAATTGGCATGTGAGTAGGTCCTTAAATCAGTCAGTATCCTAAAGGAGGACCCATGCCCTCAAGTGTTAGTAGGGTGAGGGTTTCCGCTGGAGTGTTCTAATGTCAGTTTGGCCATACACATTCATAAATTATGTCCCACTATCCCTTCCTTACTTCTTGGTAGGATAATTTTTTCCAGTGTCTTGGAATGAATACCCTAGCTGGTATGAGGAACCCTTTTTATGCTGTGGCGATTAGCCTGGGATGATTGAAAAGAAGGCTAGCTGTGGGGACAAATGCATATGAGAGGATATTATTGAGTTCTGTGTGTTGAAAATTAATTTCCAGAAGGCCAGTTCCAGTGAGCCTATGTGATTCTCACACCTCCAAGTGGCAGGAATTAGTGAAAACTCTTATGCTGCATGTGATATGTTTGCCATGCTATGTTCTTGTGTCATTATATAGGGTTTTGCTATATCTTTATCTGTGAAAGAATACCCCAATTCCTATTTCTGTTTTGCCATAAAATATAAAGGTTGGGATGGTTAGGAAATACATCACAGAGGGTGGTCTCCACTCAGGTAAGTAGAGAGAATCAAAGGGATAGAGTTCTCTATGAGGAGACGCCCTTTGCTTCAAGTGCATACGGTATGTTTATAAATTAATTCCAGGTATGGACTTTTTTCATAGTTACATTGGACCAAATCTGACCAATATAACTATTGTGACGTTATGCGAGGCGCCATAATGGACTTGTTGTCTCGCATGTGATCACTTTGAGGCGACTAGTGAGAGTCTGACCTGGGTTTTGCCAGCCACCGTGGCAGAGCTGGTTCCGGCTCGGGCTTTCTGGTCTACTCAAACCCCTCTCCACCTGCATTTAATGAGTAGGAAGAGAGCAGAGGAGAGCTCTATCCTGGATCTCAGAGGGAGAAAGCTGAGTGAGCTCTGTGTGATAATTTGGACTCAAAGATCAAGGTTTGCACTATGCTTATGTTTTGTGGGTGTCGGGGACAGCCCCACACTGTATAGAGAGGAACCCGATTGTTTAGCTTAGCGCCGGATGGCGAGGTTTTTGTTTTCTGTTTTTATGTGTTTTTGATCTTGCAAACCTGTGATAATAAACCTGGCAAGCCGCCAGATTTTAAAGAAACTGACCTCCATGCTGAATCTTTTCCTCTGAAAAGTGATCCCCACGAGCTAATCTCCCACACTATGCATATTCCATACATGTGGCATCCCTCTAGAACAGCGGTCTCCAAACTCCAGGCTGGGAGTCAGTTGTGGCCCTTTGCTTGGTTTTTACCAGCTGTTGGGGCACTGTTTTATTCAATGACACCAATGAAGGGCACAATTACTCCCAATGACACCAACGATGGGGCACAGTTCCTTCCAATGACACCAAAGTGACAGTCACTCAACAAAGAAAACCGGAAAATAGTGGCAGTCACTTTAGTAGTGGTGTATACTACAGTGATTTAAAACAGTGGTTCTTAACCTCAGTCCTCAAGTACTCCCAACGGGCCATGTTTTCAGGTTTTCCTTTACTTTGCACAGCTGCTTTAAATCAATATCAATGACATAATATTGATCTCAGGAAAGTTGGCCCGTTGGGGGTACTTGAGGACTGAGGTTGAGAACCACTGATTTATAGCTTCTAAAGCAGCCATTTTCAACCAGTGTTCTTTCAAAGATTGCTAAGTGTTCCTTGCGTTGTGGCAAATTGAACTCTCATTTGATAGTGCTTGCATAGTTCCAGGGCCAGCGGCACTTGGTAAAGCCTGCTACATGACACTAATGACTTTTTACCTCTATGTAAGGGTGGCTCGTTGACAGCCACTGTAAGGGGGACTTTGTTCCCACTAGCCACCAATATATGGTGCAATGTAAGGCATATTTTTCCACTGACCCATAATGAGATGGCTTTAGCAGGGATTCCCCTGAAAATAATTTAAATATTCCTCTGTGGAAAAAAAGGTGGAGAAAGGCTGTTCTAGAGAGTTCCCACGGGTATGGTATATGCATAGTATGGGAGATTAGCTTTTGTGGATCACCTTTTCTGGAAAGAGGGCAGCTTGTAGGCAAATGTTCTTAAAATCTGGCGGGTTGCCAGTTTTATTTGGTAAAGGTTGCAAGTCATAAAACAAACAGAAATAGCAAAAGCAAAGCCTTGTCGTCTGGCGCTAAACGAATACAGAGCAGGATACCTCTCTATACGATGTCGGGCTTGTCCCGGACACCTTCAAACAAACAAATGCAAACCTTTTTCTTTTGCAGTCATTAAAGCAACCAACAACTCAAGGTTTATCTCTCTCAGTGTAGGCATACTGAGTCCCAGGGTGAGCTCCACTGAGATCTCTTCCTCGTTATTTCAAGCAGCTGGAGAGGTATTTTGGTGGACCAGAAACTGTGGGCCGAAACCAACCCTGTCACGGTGGCTGTCAAAACCCGGTCAGACTCTCACCTGTCCACTCCAAGTGAACATATGTGAGGTGACAAATATCGCCCGTCCACTATCGCACCTCGCATAACGTCACAATAGTTACATTGGTTCAGGATGGAAAAATATCCATACCTGGAATTCTTCTTTAAGTGTCAGGGCCTGGACCTGAACCTGGAACATCTACTGTGTCTGGCAGTAACTATTCTCACTGAGCCACCTAAGATGCTGGACAGTTCCCTGCCTGATTGCTTAGACACTTGTCTTATGTCTTACTTCTCGTGAACCTTGAACTCTTTGCTTCTCCCATGAACTTACTGATTTAAGTCATGTCTCTGCACTTCCTATTTGCCAGATTATTGTGCTCTTCGTAGCCAATATTTTGCACTTGTCACTTCTGCTGCCATCAGTATCTCTGCTACCACTTGTTACCTACCTTTGGCTTGTTTACTGACTATGGTTCTGCTTTATCCTTATCTACAATATCTGCTACTGGACCCCAGCTAGCTCACCTCCTGGTGGAACTTTACTGGGGCAAGGACTGCGACCTGGTACTAACATGCAGCAAAACCCATCTCCACATTCAGGAGCTCTGGTAAACACTGTTTAGTGCTTAGACTCAGGTAAGCCTGTGTCATCCGCTAGGGTGACCTGCTTGTGTACTTATCCAACTGGACAGTGGGAACCTCTTTACTGCTATAGCTAGGAAGCCCCTTACATTGGTGGTCAGCTGAAATATTATCCCTAATATTAGTGGTCAGTGGAAGAATGAGGCCTACATTGTTGGTCAGAGAGGAATTCATGTTACATTGGGGGTCCTAGAGAAGAATGTCCCCTTTTTCAGTTGGCCAAAAAAAACTAAGATGAGAGAGAGGTCTCACCCATCCCATGTCCCCGTCTAAAGGTACATTTTAACACGGGCAGGAGACAAGTCAGCCTCCATGTTGGCCTTGCCTCTTGACAAGGAGTGAATGCAAGTGAAAACAAAAAAGTTAACCCTTCAGAGACCAGTCTGCACTATTATAACAGTTAAAGAGTAGAGATTCCCTTTAATGGCCCAATATAACTAAAGGATACATCTTTGTATGCTAAGCATGCTTTTATGTTTTTGTAGTTTTGTTTTGTCATCTTCTGCTCGTATTTTTGTGTGGCCCCCTCCACCAGCACACACACCTTTCTCTATACACCAGGACATCAAACCCACAACAAAACACCAATTCTTGCCATGTTTATGGAAAGAGAATTAGACAAATTGATTTGACTTCAGAACTCCGCAAAAGTTTTAACCTACTTTCTATTCAGGCTGACAATTTACCGTTTGAATGAATGCATGCATTACACTTCAATTAAATGATCAAAACAGCAAACATACATATAGTTAAAAGCACATTCTTATTATGAGCCTCATAAAAATGCTGTCTCAATCATATGTTTTTTAAAAGGTCTATTAGATAGCTCGTCTTGCAAAATACATTCTCTCTCTTAGACAGCCCATTCAACTGGTAATTGCAAATGATGATAACAATTCGAAATCTGTAATATATTTCAGATAAAATTGTAATTTTCTGAATTACATCTATTGTTAATTTCACTGAGCGATGCAGCCAACAAACAAAGAGGAGCCTATAATTTCAGATCTAATTATAATACATTTGTATTGAGCTTTTATTTTAAGACTTTTTCCAATGACACGTATATTCCGTGAATTACCTGGACTCCTGCTGGCCTGCCATTCTCCGATGGTAATGTTGAGATTTCATTCAATATAAGTCCAACGAGAGCACAATCAGAACACTAGAGAGGGTTAAGCTGAGAAAATATGTGAAATGTGACATTAACCTGCATCTCTGCAAGAAGAAAAAGGAAGGGTTGGCATCAAATTGAAGCAACAAGATTTTTTTTTTTTCCAAGGATACTTGCGTGAAGGAAAAAAAAAATATTTGCTTCTCGCTTTTATTTTAAAATATTTCTGAGTGTGCCAATTTGCAAGAGATTAGACTCCTTCCCAGAAGTACATTTTTGAGCAATTAATTGACTTTGATTAGAACTTTTCAGGGCCATGATCTTAAAGGATAACTGGAGTATTATGAACAATTGCAAGTTTAGGGTTAGGGTTGGGTGGACTGCAATAGGCATTCTCAAATTGTAAATATAAAGCAGGTATGTTATGCACTTCATGGCCAGTAGGGCAAAGTTGTGATGGGGACTTGACTTGGGCCCTGTGGTGGTATTATTTACATTGGTGGTCAAGGGTTTGCAGTGTGGAGGAGTTCCGGTCTATAGGAAATACTCATCATTCTGCCTGTCAACTATCACCTGCAATGCACAGTGATATTCAGAAGTGAGATTCAGAACCAGATGTGAATTGAACAGCAGGACCCCTGTTGCTGTATTACTGGGACTGGTGAGAGGACACTGCTGCAATTAACCTGTTGCTGCTAGCAGAGACTTAGCACTTAGGGACAGGCCATCTATAGTGCCTTGAAAAAGTATTCATACCCCTGGAAATTTTCCACATTTTGTCATGTTACAACTAAAAACGTAACTGTACCAAAGCTACATCTACAGTATACTGGAAAAAGGTTATAAGCACCCTTAACCGGGTCTTCCAGGTTGAGATTCAAGAGGACCCCAAACATTGCCTACTAGGTATCCTGCATAGCCTACCTGTGGAGGATATTCCTAGACAGGCTGTTGCCAGAGCACTTTTCCAGGCCCGTAAATTAATTCTGAGGCATTGGAAGTCCACAAACTCTCCTACAGTGCAAGAGTGGATTACCTAAATGGGGGATACCATTCGGCTTGAGAAGCTCATCTACCAACAGAAGGGGCAAATTTTATAAATTGTGGTCCTCCTGACTAGATGTTCCGGGCTTAGCCCCGGTGGAACTTGTTATGGGCTAATTACTTTAACAGTTGAAAAGGTACCTATCTGGTGGCTTGCGAAGCTTGGCGAGAAACCCAATTCAAAATCGCCCATCGGGCATATATCCCCTTTCGCCACAGCAAAGAGGGCCCCTCTCTCTCTACATGCCCCTGTTGTACCACCTCCTGGCCGTCTCTTTTTCACAGACTGTGGACCTGCCGAGCTACCTCCACCTTCTGTGATCAAGTACTGAAATATATAGACAAGATTCAGCAGATATCTCTTTCCAAAGACCCCTTACTATGCCTTTTCAGCTCCGACGCTTCAATGGCCTCCTCATCGAGGGCGGCCCGTGCATTGAGGGTGCAAGAGCACCACCCCCCAACACCTCCACCGCTCTCCTATCCATGTGCCTGGCCCCTTTCAGGATGCCGGGGGCGCATGAATTACTATTGCAGGGATATGTGGGGGGTGTGTTTGTTGAAGAATGTGATTAGGGCCAGAGGCACTAATAGGCTTCAAAATAGGATGCGCTCGGGGCGCAGAGAGTGCGCCCCGATCCCACCGAATTGTGTGACCATAACAAATTAATTTTCAATATTTTCACACTACAGTGCCTCTCTGCCAATCAGGAGGCAGGTCAGTGAGGCCTGCTTCCCAATTGGCCAAAGCGGCAGACAATCCTATTGGATGGCCGGCACTTAGTAGGAGAGGAGACATGCACGAGTGACGGAGACCCTGGAAAGAAGCTAGAACGGACATCCACCGCTGCTGCTACTGCCCACACTGCAATGGAGAGGACACCATGCAGCCCGGTAAGTGCCAGACCTCTCGCGCTCCTGCGGGAGGGGGGTTTGCCTATCAGAGTGCCGCTAGCCTGGGGGTCAGGGGTGCAGCCCCCCCCAAGACTGAGTGGCATGCCATGGCAGGGGGTTGGATGGGGGTTGCTGGTTGTTTGCTGCCCCCCCAAAAAAAACACCAGCCGCCACTGCTCCTCATCATCATCCTCATGTGACTCTCTCCCTCACTGGGTGTATATCTGTCTTCTAATAGCTCACAGAGTCCTCATACAGGCCTGGATCCACCCTACCCCACCTCAAATCGCTTTGGTGAAACAATCGCTTCATACACTATTTCTCCTGGAAAAGCTGGACACCGTTACTCAACACTCTAAGTCCCTGAAACGTTTTATTACCAAATGGCGCCATTTCATGGAACAATCCTTCTAATCAGAAGAGATCTCTAAGCACATGACATCCTTTCGATACATGGACTGGCATCTACCTGCAGACCTTGCCAACACACTGGGCAAACTCAGGATCTGGGACAACTCTGAATCCCAGGCCTCTCTCACTCCCTCCCCCTAGGCATTCCATATACTCAACATGTTTATCTACTACTCTATTCAATTTGAAATGTATACTTCTTAATAACCCTAATAATCTCTTCTCCCTTATCCGGTTAGAAGGTTTACCCACTTCCACTCCTAAGGTTGTTTTTTTGTTTTTTTTTGGTAGAACTCCAGGTTAGCTACATATGTCTGACCAGATATGTTGTATACCAGTTAACCTATGAATGCTTATTGACGTTAAGCCTTGCTGTCAAGTCTGTTTACCACTGTTCTCTTAGTTTAACTCTGTGAAGGCTATGCTATTTCTCCCAATGCCTTCGCTGTCATGTGATACCTGTTTATGATATTTTTCTACTTTTATATGGAAATTCTTAACAAACATATATTTTTAAAAAGGTACCTATTAAGGTATTTGGAGATTCCATAGTTGTGGTTTTGTAGCAATATTCTATTGTGCTTATTAAGAAATTGTTTGCAAGTATGAGTAAGAGGAAGACCAATGTTGACAGTGTGGTGAACATTCACTTACATATATGTATGTTAATATCTGCATTCTTTATACAGTATACTTATGTTATGTTATGTGATAGACCAACACAAAGGGGTACATAATTGTGAAGTAGAAAGAAAATGATAAATGGTTTCAAAATAATTTACAAATAAATATCTGAAAAGCGTGGTGTGCATTTGTATTCAGCCACTTTTACTCAAATCTAGTGGAACTAATTGCCTTCAGAAGTCACCTAATTAATAAATAGAGTCCAACTGTGTGTAATTTAATCTCAGTATAAATGCAGTTGCTCTGTGAAGCCCTCTGAGGTTTGTTAGAGAACCTTAGTGAACAAACAGCATCATGAAGGCCAAGGAACACACCAGACAGGTCAGGGATAAAGTTGTGGAGAAGTTTAAAGCAGGGTTAAGTTATAAAAAAAATATCCCAAGCTTTGACCATCTCACGGAGCGCTGTTCAATCCATCATCCGAAAATGGAAAGAGTATGGCACAACTGCAAACCTACCAAGACATGGCCGTCCACCTAAACTGACAGGCCGGGCAAGGAGAGCATAAATCAGAGAAGCAGCCAAGAGGCCCATGGTAACTCTGGAGGAGCTGCAGAGATCCACAGCTCAGGTGGGAGAATCTGTCCACAGGACAACTCTGGAGTTAATAGAAGAGTGGCAAGAAGAAAGCCATAAGAAGTCCAGGTGCAGTTTGCAAGAAGCCATGTGAGATACATAGTAAACATGTGGAAGAAGGTGCTCTGGTCAGATGAGACCAAAATTTAAATTGTTGGCCTAAAAGCAAAAAGCTATGTTTGTCGAAAAACTAACTCTGCACATCACCCTGAACACACCATCCCCACTGTGAAACATGGTGGTGGCAGCATCATGTTGTAGGTATGCTTTTCTTCAGCAGATACAGGGAAGATGGTCAGAGTTGATAGGAAGATGGATGGAGCCAAATACAGAGCAATCTTAGAAGAAAACCTGTTAGAGTCTGCAAAAGACTTGAGACTGGAGCGGAGGTTCACCTTCCAGCAGGACAACGACCCTAAACATACAGCCAGAGCTACAATGGAATGGTTTAGATCAAATAATATTCATGTGTTAGAATGGTCCAGTCAAAGTCCAGACCTAAATCCAACTGAGAATCTGTGGCAAGACTTGAAAATTGCTGATACTGAACCTTAGTTGTGTGCACGGTATCTATATTTGTGTTCCCAGTAGCAGTGCAGTATCCCTTTGCTAAACCTGCTGTGTCAGTGGGGCCTCAGAGTCAAGGCAGAAGCACAGAAAACTCAATCTAGCAAGCAGTTCATGCGGGGGTAGCACTACATATGCATTATGGTAATGCAGGGCAAAACATGCACTTTACCACTCGTTAACAAAATGCATAGTTTGGTGACTGCAAACATAACTTGGAAAGCGAGAGGGAATTAGATTTATTGCCAAATAACACATGATTAGTCCTGCCTTTGGACTGTATTTTAAGATCTCAGTATCATTTAGGACCTGTAAATCTCAATCTAGAAACCTAACTGTTTTATTGCCCCAAGCATATATTCATTTAATTCTGCTCCCCAATCAAGATAGGCTTTCCTTCAGGGCCAAGTGCAGTCGATAATTTATCCACAAAAGTCGCAATATTATGACAACAATCAAGAGCAATTTGCAATAACAATGCCAAGAGTGTCATCGCTTATTTACTCGCACTATCTCACTTGCCATTGCGACATGGTTTACATTGGCAGGACTGCATGACCGCTTACAGTTCACTCTGGGGCACACTGTAGACTGTGATCAGTTTTTATTCCCTGTATATCCAAGTTATTTTCTAACTGCTCTCCAATATCAAATCCACAGTAATAGAGTTTACAAATATCCCTTCATATCAGTATGCAGTATACAAGTATGTTCTACAGTAATCTCTTGGAGGTCTTGGATCTACATCTGGGATTCTTAACCTGGGGTTTCCGTTTGTGGTTATCTAAAGCATATATTGAGGGTATGGGAC
This sequence comes from Glandirana rugosa, assembly GCA_018402905.1. Lineage (NCBI taxonomy): Eukaryota > Metazoa > Chordata > Amphibia > Anura > Ranidae > Glandirana > Glandirana rugosa. The sequence goes on along the minus strand of BLSH010188236.1, from coordinate 97,025 downwards.
AGGGCTACTAAATAATTAAAAAAAAAAATTGAAACCGGATTTACTACATTATTAAACCTGAAGTCAATATGAAAGAATCAATTTAACGCGTCAGGTTATTTGAGAGTAATATGATCAGTAATTGTTCTTCTATTTCAGGGGTCTCCAAACTTTCTAAACAAAGGGCCAGTTTACTGTCCTTCAGACTTCAGGGGGGCCGGACTGTGGCCATTGGGAGAGGGAATTGTCCTGGTGTCAGTGGGACTAAACAATGCATCTTTGGTATAAAGGGGAAGAATAGTGCCTCATCATTGGTGTCATTGGGAGGAATAATTCCCCATTCTGATGGCACTGGGTGGAATAGTGCCCCATCATTGACGTCAGAGGGAGGAATAGTGCCCCATTGTTGGTTTCAATGGGAGAAATAGTGCCCCATCGTTGGTATCAGTTTGAGGAATAGTGCCCCATTATTGGCGTCAGTGGGAGAAATAGTGCCCCATCATTGGTGTCAGTGGGAGAAATAATGCCTTATTGTTGGTATCAGCTTGAGGAACATTGCCCCATTATTGGCGTCAGTGGGAGAAATAGTCCCCCATTGATTATGTCAGTAGCAGGAATTATGCCCCATGGTTAATGTCAGAGGAGGAATAGTGTCTTGTATCAGAGGGAGGAAAAATGCCCCCAAGGGTCGGATAAAGGCAAGCAAAGGGCCACCTTTGGCCGCAATTTGGAGACCACTGCTCTATTCCACCTGTCTATCTACTTTTTGCAGCTAGCTTGTGTATTTTTGATTCATGTTTTTATTGAAATTAATATGATAACATGGATTATAATTGTATTTTAGCTGTTCTGTCCAGAGCCATCCATATGAAATTTTTTGGACTAGTGAAGAGGATTTTAACAGCCTGGTGAAAAGGGTATGAGGCTATACTGGCCGATACATTGACGACTGTCATCGTAAAAAGTTTATCCAGGGGAGTACAGACCCAACTACAGGAATGAATGGGATGAGTGACACACCTGCATTTTTGACTGTGGTCATCTTGAGTATGGGCAGATGATTTATGTAGCATTTATTTCCTGGAATCCATCTGCCTTTAGCTCGATGCATGCAGACAGGAGGGTGTGCTTAGCTATAAAAAATTCTCCTCCCTTCCTTAAGACTCCTGGGATGTATGCCAGCACTAATGTAAGTGTAGCACCCTGGTCCTAAACAGGGCTGCTTACACATTTAGTGCTGCTAGGTGGTAACTAGACTGGATAATTATTAGCGTGATCCACTGACTTTTGCCCTAAAACTGAATTTGGTGCACCTCTCTCTTTTGTCACTAGGTGGCATTGCCGCCTATGGTATTAGAATGGCAAGGGCATAGTGAATTTGGGTTAGGAGTGGATAGGTTGTCCCAGCCAATTGGTAGAAGTCTCTTTGGCCATGGCACTCTGGGAGAGCCTATTTATTTGGGAGGAGTCAGGTGATCGGGGTTCGGTGCCACCTGGACGGCTGTCTGGGTGGACGTGTGTTGTATTGCTCCCGGTTGCTTGGCCAGAAGCCTGAGGCCTATCTGGGAGCACCTGGCTGCTAGGCAGTCTGAGGCCTATCCAGGATTGTGAGGAGCAGCGTGGGGTTGGGGCTTCAGATCGGGACAACCACTCTTGTTGTCAGAGGCCAGTGTATTGGAAGTCTGAAGAAGTACCAGAGCAGCCTTTTTCACTAGCCGGGAACAGTGAAGAAGTGGGAAAGCTTCAGCAGAGTGCCAAGCCAGGGACCCAGCAGGTTAGCTTGGGAGAATCTTGAGGAGTATACAGCGAGTTAGCTTTGGAAGAGCTCAGGGGATCCAGAAGAGGCTGGGGTCTCAGAAGTCCAAAGAGGGACGGGAAGCTCAGTGAGTGAAGATCTACAGTAAGAGACTGTGAGATGTGAGAGAAGATTGGGATACTGTGAGTTACGTGTGCAGATCTATTTTTGACTTGTTGAAAGTTCAGTTGCTATAGGAGACAGCAGTTCTACAAAATACAGTTGCTGCATCCAGCTTAAAGGCCCTCTACCTGTATAGCGGTCTACCTATTACTATTTTTGTCTGCGGAGTCTACCAATCGCTTTTGCATCTGCCTAAGGGTGTCTTGGCCCTAACCCTCTCTCTCCCTGTTCTTGTTAAGAGACAATAAATCTCTTTTTGCATTCATATTTCCAACTTGCATTACACCCACCATGCCTAGTAACCTGCACCTTGAGGAGGAACGTTGGCTCTCCCTGACTCTGGAGGTCACCACTAGGCCTCTAGAGGGTGGGGACATCGCTACATAAGAGTAAAGAGTTTGCAGCAAATAAAGTGTCCATTAGAGTTCACCAGTGAATCAATTTCATGAAATGCCAATGACCGATGAATTAGTCCCGTGAGAGTAGGATGTGAGGGTTGAGTGATTTACATTGCCGACCCAGGAGTATTGTAAGCAGCTCACAGTCTCCTCAGTAAGATAGGCCAACAATGGCAGTATGGAACTTACAGAGACAGGAGGTGATCATAGTGCTTTTCAGTGGATTATTCACTCTGCGGACATTCCATGTCACTATTGGTGTAGCTGTCATGAGTTGTGAGGCAAGTATACTCAAAGTAATACCTAGGAAGCCTCTCTATAAGGTACAGCCATCAAAGACCAATGAGTGAGTGACTGCACTCGTGGGAGACCCACAGGTAAAGCATGGAAGCTGCCACAGGGAAAGAGGTTAAAGTCTGCATTGGTGAGGCAAGACCCCCAAAGACTCCTTTATGATAAGCTCCAGGCTGCAGTCGCCCAATACCATCAATAACAATGCAGGGCCAATAGCCCTGCATTGTTTGTGAGGACATTAAAAGACCTCCAACAACCTGGAGCGGAGAAGAGCACCATAGTCTGCCAGAACCAGTAGTAGATAAGGGTTACACCTTATTCCTCTACCCCTAAGTCTAACAAGCATTTATTGCTTGCATGTGGGAAAGTGGGGGGAGGTAGAACTACAAGGATAGTTTTTTGTAATTCCTGGAGTTGGGGCTTTAATCATTTCTGAATCATTGTAACTGTATGCAGATAAAGAACGTTGGAGAAAACCAAAAATTCCTCATGTGTTCACCAGTTCTCAGTTTCAAAGTATTGAACCCAAAGATCACAATGACAGCTATTCTCCAAAGTACACTATATTGGCAAAAGTATTGGGACACATGCCTTAACACGCATATGTACTTTAATGGTATCCCAGTCTTAGTCCATGGGGTTGAGGCGGCCCACACTTTGTAGCTATAACAGCTTCAACTCTTCTGGTTCTGGGAAGGCTGTCCACAAGGTTTAGGAGTGTCTATTGGAATGTTTGACCATTCTCCCAGAAACGCAATTCTGAGGCCAGGCACTGATGTTGGACGAGAAGGCCTGGCTCACAATCTCTGCTCTAATTCATCCCAAAGGTGTTCTATTGGGTTGAGGCCAGTCAAGTTCCTCCACCCCAAACTCACTCAAACTAGCTGCAAAGGGTGGGCCAACTCAATATTGAACACTACGGACTAAGACTGTTCATGTGCATGTAAAGGCAGGTGTCCCAATACTTTTGCCAATTAGTGTACATGTCAACAATTGCCTGTATTTTTTATGAACAGTTTCTTTTATAGAAAATAAATATTTTACTGTGTTTTTTTTAATTTTTAGGTTGTAAATGTTAGAAATATTTGTTATCAGGTACATATTGGTTTACAGCCATGCCGTATTGTATAATACATAAGCATCTTGTACCAAGGTCGGTAATAAAACATATCACAGCCTCAATATTTAAAAAAAAAAAGTTACCTGAACTTACGCTTTCTGATGATAATGGGTAATTACCAAGAAAGTAGGTGAAAAGTCTTGATAAAGAAGCTTAGTTAAGTTTGTGGTGATCATATTGACTCTTTCCTCTTAAAGGGCCTAAACACCTTAAATTTGAGTTACTTAACGTGTACATAAACTCAAAAACAAAATTTAATATTTTGCAGCTTACCAGTCCTTGGATGTGATGGCTGCATTCGTTTTCTTTTTTTTTTTCAGGCTAAAAATGTTTTCTACAAGTACAGAAAAATACCCGTTGGTCCTGATAGAAATCCAGTGTCCTTCTTGTGACTGAGCTGAAATCTCAGACAAATGTTATTACCAAGCTATATTGTGTGAACTACACAATCCCTCCTCTCTGTGTAATTGAGATAAGAGGAAGGAAAGATGTTATGTAGTCCTAACACCAACATGTTAGCAGGGCTCTTATTCGCTGCCAGCCATGGCCTTGCTGGGCCCTCCCATTGTTTTCTCGCACAGGAATGAGATAGGACACACACACCTGTAAGGTGAAGAACTCATCTGGTCACTTACATTCTCCCGGCCTGAGGCCCAGAAACAAGAAATGTCTACATGTTCAGCTTTTTTAATGTTTTTACTGTAGCAGAAACATAATGTACAGTTCTTGGCCGAAACACCCTTCACCTCCTCTTCTTTAGTCCCGACATCAATAACTCTCCACAGTTCAAATTCAGCCTTAACATAGAATTGTCCCTCAACTCTTCCAATGTCCTCACTGTAGGTTCCCATTGGTGGGTTCTCCAAAGGAGCCTGTACAGGGCCTACCCCAAAGGGTTAATTTCCCAAGGCTACACTCTTACATGGCTGTATACTCCCATGGGCCGGCAAGACTTTTTTCACACCCAATATCATCATTCCACCATTTATAATGGCAAGTTAAATTATATGGTATCTAGATGATAAATTTGCAATAATGTATATTGAGTGTTTATAATAATATAAATACTATTCATTTAATATAACTCTATTTAGTAATATAATTTCTCGTTTTTTTTTTTAAATTGTTTAGACATTGATGATTAGGATTGTACATGTAAATGATATGTGACTGATAAGTATTTTTGCTCTTAGAATCTTTCGACTATTTATCTGTACCTATATATGAGATAGGAGGTCCTGAGGAAGTGGATGCCTCAGTGAAACACGTCAACCTATATTTCCTAATCTCAGAAGACTACCAAGTCAAGCAATTTTTCATCCCGTTAGTGGGCGATGATTGGTAGTATCAGTGTTAGGGCTCTTTCACACGAGTGACGGGCTCTGCTGCTCAGCGGGGATCCATCCGTTGATCTCCACTGAGCCGGCGGATGACAGGTCAGTCTCTGCACTCTGCAGAGCTCCATTCTCCTCTATGGAGAATCGGATGAACACGGACCGTCTGTCCGTGTTCATCCGATCCGCCAGACGGATGGAAAATAGGGTTTCCAACCGTCTGTTTTTGGCGGATCGGAGCGGATCGGGTGTCAGCGGACATGTCACCGCTGACATCCGCCGCTCTATAGAGAGCAATGGAGCGTTCGTTCGGGTCCTCCTGAAAAACTGCCAGGTGGACCCGAATGATCCGCCCGCGTGACAGGGGCCTTAGTGTATCCATGATGTATGTTTTTACTAAAGTCTTTTAACTGGATGAAATAAAGATTTGTTATATTTTTCTAATATCATTTGATATATTTGTGTCCATTGGAGGGATATTTAAAATCCCACCACATATCTGTACTGTACACTAGAGGTAGCCTCTTCCTATCCTATCTGCCCCAGGTTCTTCCAGCTCTAGATTATAGGGGACTAAGCTAGCCCCACCCACCATATTCTTAACCAGTTCCTGACCAGCTCGCGTACATTTACTGTTGCAGAGTGGCAGCATCCTGTGAATTGCCGTCTTTAAACAGCGGCTTGCTCATGCACGCCTAGCGGGCTGGAGCGCGTCGGCGTACTCTCGTGCCCGCCGCACTCTGCAGGTCCGCCAGCGAGCCATGATTGCTTCCCACAGAAGAAAAACGGGGAACCGCTGATGTAAACACGGCGGTTCCCCATGTTGTCAGGCAGCATCTAAGAGATTTAGAACACGCCTAGGGAACACAGTTAACCCCTTCATTGCCCCCCCCAGGTTAACCCCTTCACTGCCAATGACATTTATACAGTAATCAGTGGATATGTAAATTTCTGATCGCTGTATAAATGTCATTGGTCCCAAAAAAGTGTCAAAAAATGTCCGACATGCCCGCCCCAATATCAAAGTCCCGATAAAAATCGCAGATCGCCACCATTACCAGTAAAAAAAAAATTGTAAAAATGAATTCTCATGGTTTGTAAACGTGGCAACTTTTGCACAAACCAATCAATAAACTCCGATTGCGATTTTTTTTAACCAAAAATATAAGGAAGAATATTAATCGGCCAAAACCGATGAATACATTTGTTTTTTAATATTTTTTTGGGGATTTGTATTTTAGCAAAAAGTAGGAAATATTGAGTTTTTTTTTTTTGCAAAATTTTCGCTCTTTTTGTGTTTATAGCGGTGATCAGAAATCGCGCAGAGGTGATCAAATACCACCAAAAGAAAGCTGTATTTGTGAGGAAAAAAGGACGCAAATTTAGTTTGGGTACAACGTTGCACGACCGTGCAATTGTTAGTTAATGCGATGCAGTGCCGAATCGCAAAAAGTGCTCTGGTCCTAACATAGGAAATCCTTCCGGGGCTGAAGTGGTTAAAAGGGGCATTAACCGTTGCTTACAAGCATGTTTTTACCTCCCCCAACTGCAAGTGTAAACTTAGCCTAGAGTCACAAACATTACAATGTTTGCACCGCAGTCCCTTTCAGAAACTCGCGCAGAGGACCCAAAGTCCATATACACAATCCTATAGGTAGGTTTGCAACTTAAAACAAACTAGCTACTATGTAACAGTTTTATAAGAATACAACACCAATATAATGTGCTACTTGTATGTTCAAAGTACAGAAATGTTATTGTAAGCCACTGAGGTTACTCCAGTTACTTACTGTAAAGTTAACTTTATGATGGAGGTTACTGTAGGTCATATGGCAACAAACTCCTGCCTTACTCTACAGTAAGTAGAAATTACAATAAGGGATCATCTTCTCAAGAAATACAGGGTCCTCGTTACAGGCAGAAACAATTGAGGGCAAAGTGAATGAATTTTCTAACATTTTTTCACAGAGTTTTTTTGTTTACAATTTAATAGTCTGCACCAGAAACATGGCCTGCACCAGATTCAGAACCTCTGCCACCCATTTTGGTAGCTTTACCGAGTGGCGCAGGTTCAGGTGGTTCAAAATAGTGCCATTTTTACAAATTTTAAAAATAATTACCTCCAATTCGTAGATAATGAAACTGCATATAATTAATACCAAATGTAATTTAGTGTACAGAGACTGGCAGAGTGCCTGTCTCTTTATGCTGTGTAGCAAGCAGCATAATTGCCTCTGCTATCCCCTCTCCACCTGTCACTGATTGTTAAGGATGCTGTCAGCTTCACAGCCGAGAGCCTTCTAGCAACCAGTGAACTGACAGTGGACCTGATAGCAAGGTTGCCAACCGCCAGTAAATTTACTGACAGTTTGTAAAAATCAGTGATTTTTACAACTGTCTATGAATATCAGGGTCTCATAATTTGTCATGCTGTGCTGATTTTTTAAGTGTAAACCAAGCAAATTATTGATATGAGTATTGTCAGTGTTTCCATGTTGTGTTTGAATATCAATTGCCTTCGTTTTTAATAGGAGTTCTGTTATTTTTCAGGTTGCCAGTAAAAAATGTGCTCTGCCAGTAAATTTTCCATGTTTTGCCAGTAAAAAACGCTGCGGGAGGTTGGCAACACTGCCTGATAGGGAAGCTGAGACACTAGTTCCCCATGAGGTCCACTCTCCTTGCGATTGAAAGCAGGCAGAGGATATGTTCTGTAGCCAATAGCAGGATTCTCCCACTGCCTGTTGTCAACCACAAGGGGAGTGGACCTGATGGGGAACTAGTGCCTCAGATTCCCCATAAGGCGCAGCCCACTGTCAGTGTCACTGGTTGCTAGGATGCTGTGAGCTATGTAACCGACCGCATCCATAAAAAAAGCCCCTGGTGCATTACCCAAGAAAAAAAAGGATTTATTGAGATAAAAGGAAACCAATAGAATGTTGGTTTTAGAAATAAAAGTAAAAAAATGGCGGTATTGGGAATGTCTCCTGCCCTACCGGTTTTGTTCTAACGAACCAGAAGAAGTTTGTTGGAACGAAACAGGTAGGGCAAGGAGACATTCCCAATACCGCTATGTACTGGCGGACAGTATGCTGTATGTTTTGTGGCTTTGCCAATAAACATCCACCCAAGCTTTATTACGCTATCAGCGTCTTTTGTCTTTTCCATTGGTTCTGCTATAACACATTGGGCATGCTGGAGGAGCAGTCACTAATTTGGTGGACCAGGGAATAGCATGACAGGACTTTTGAGTGGGCTTATTCTCGTGCTTCTATGACCCTCTGTAATTAAAGGGTCCAGATGCTGGGGTAAGCAGACATCCTATATTGTGGTGTTGCACCGGGTGACGGATTTCTGCACTATTCACTGTTCCATTAGAAAATATAGATTTTCTGGATGGACTTTTCTGAGAGACTGTTCTTTTTTCTTTTGATTTTTAATAATAAGTTGGTTTGAAGCACAGTTTTTTAGTTTTTAATGTAGTATTCATATTAATCTCACATGGTTAAGTTGCAGCTGTTATTCATCATTTATTGACGCGCTCAGTATACACGTTTTCTTTCTGCACTGTTGTTATGTGTTTATTGTGCTAATTAACTCACCTATTGTTCTGTATGTCTGCTAGCAAACTATTGCGGTGACCTTGGGGATGGAAAGTCTGACTTGGAGTGGAATATCTGCATAATCACAACATTGTCACAGCATTGTCTGGGTGGCTAGTTGTTTAATCAACTTAATGTTTAATGTTGGTTGTTGTTAGCTATGGTAATTATATTCCTGTGTGCAGTTTGTACTGTTAGGGTAATATGATCAGGAGGGGGGTGTCCTTCTGTGGGGTATATATTCTGTGTGAGATTGTTCAATAAATGGTTCCAGTTTCATACAAGCTATTTGTCGGCTAGTCTTGTATGGTCAGCTGTAATATCTGGTATCTATGTCCAAATTGGAGGAAGTGGTATATTGATGGAAGCACTCAAGCGAGGTGCTGGGATGGTTCTGTCACAGTGTCCTTCCATTTATATGCTGTACACCTCTGTACTATTTGAATATGCATTCTATTGATTGCCTTTTATTTTAATAAATACTTTTTACTGGGGTAATGCACCAGAGGTTTGCGCTTTCCCTTTTTTTGTTTTTTGTTGCATATTTAGAAAATATTTTCTTATTCCGGAGTTCAGCTTTAACCCCTTCCTGCCGCCTGTACACATACATACCTGTGGCCTCACAGAAATGGGTCTTTATCCATGGGTTACATATATGCATACCTTTGTTTGTACTCAGCGTGCTCCCAGCTAGGGTCTCACCAAAACCCCCAGGTTTCATACCAATGTTTGGAAACTGAGAGTCATTTGATCACTGTGATAGTCTCTGGCTGGCTATCACATTGATCAGTCATTATACACTCACCAGCCATTTATTAGGTACACCTGCTCAATTGCTTGGTAACACAAATTACCAATCACATGGCAGCAACTCAATGCATTTAGGCATCTAGACATGGTGAAGATAATTTGCTGAAGTTCAAAATGAGCATCAGAATGGGGAAGAAAGGGGATTTATGTGACTTTGATTGTGGCATGGTTGTTGGTGCCGGATGGGCTGGTCTGAGTATTTCAAAACCTGCTAATCTACTGGGATTTTAATGCACAACCATCTCTAGGGTTTACAGAGAATGGTCCAAAAAAGAGAAAATATCCAGTGAGCAGAAGTTATGTGGAGGAAAATGCCTTGTTGATGTCAGAGGAGAATGGGCAGACTGGTTCAAGATGATAGAAAGGCAACAGTAACTCAAATACACTCGTTACAACCAAGGTATGCAGAATACCATCTCTGAACGCACAACACATCGAACCTTGAAGCAGATGGGCGACAGCAGCAGAAGACCACACCGGGTGCCACTCCTGTTAGCTAAGAACAGGAAACTGAGGCTACAATTTGCACAGATCACCAAAATTGGACAATAAACGATTGGAAAAACTTTGCCTGGTCTCGTGAGTCTCGATTTCAGCTGCAACATTCAGATGGTAGGGTCAGAATTTGGTGTAAACAACATGAAAGCATGGATCCATCTTGCCTTGTATCAACGGTCCAGACTGGTGGTGGTGGTGTAATGGTGTGGGGGATATTTTCTTGGCATACTTTAGGCCCCTTAGTACCAATTGATCATCAATTAAACACCACAGCCTGTCTGAGTATTGTTGCTGACCATGTCCATCCCTTTATGACTGCAGTTTACCCATCTTCTGATGGCTCCTTCCAGCAGGATAATGCACCATGTCACAAAGCTCCAATCATCTCACCACTGGACAATGAGGTCACTGCACTCCAATGGCCTCCACACTCCCCACATCTCATCCAATAGAGCAGTGGTTCTAGGGTTGCCATCTCATCGCTTTAAACCCAAATGCATATTAATTACACAGGTTCTGATGCTAATTTAATGCAGATAAGGCACCAAGTGAGTTTATTTACCACCTTAATCAGCCACAGAACCTGTGTAATGATTATGTGGTTCTCAACCTCAGTCCTCAAGTACCCCTGAACGGGCCATGTTTTGGGAACTTCCCTTAGATAAAATAGCTCTTATCAATACCATGTCATTGATATTGATTTAAAGCAGCTGTGCAAAGTAAAGGAAAACCTGAAAACATGGCCCGTTCGGGGTACTTGAGGACTGAGGTGGTGGAACAGGAGATTTCCATTGTGGATGTGCAGCCGACAAAGCTGCAGCAACTGTGTGAAGCTATCATGTCACTATGGACCAAGATCTCTGAGAAACGTTTCCAACACCTTGCTGAATCTATGCCATGAAGAATGAAGGCAGTTCTGAAGGCAAAAAGGGGTCCAACCCGGTACTAGCAAGGTGTACCTAATAAAGTGGCTGGTGAGTGTATATCCCACCCATTTGTTTTTTTTTTTTGTTTTTTTTCTCCTCTTGAATGTTTAAAAAAAAAAAAATAATAATAATAATAATAAAATTCTTTTTAAATTAGCTAGATCAGTGTTTGATTTAGGTTGGTGCCAAGGTTAGGGTCAAAGATCAGAGTATTTTAGGTAGGATTAAAACATTTTTTTAAAAATCAGTATTAGTGTCAACGTTAGCGTGTTTTAGGTAAATGCACACTATTGTTTCCTGACCCCACTATGGCTACAAACAAGAAATAACATACAAATAACAAATAACATACAAATATGGGGTATTGCTGCAATCGGCAGGTAGAGTTTTGATAATAAAAAAAATCTAGAGATATCCATTACCATTTACCATCAATTAAAAGCCCAATTTGACCTGAAAAAAAAAAAAAAACCCATGGTATAATCCACCTGGATACATAATTTAGTTGTGATGACATGTACAGTTTACTAACACATGCCAAAGTTGCAAATCTGTGTTCAAGCGTTAGGATTTGCTTTATCCTCATGAAGGGATTAAGCTAAGGGCCGGTTCACACTGGGAATCACACCGGAACGCGCTGGGCATTCTGTCCTGTATGATTCACATGCAGATCTGTGCAGTGCGATTTCATCCCATTCATTTTAACCAGTTCCACAACGCGCACAGTATATTTACTGCGGCAGTGTGGACACGTACCGCAAATCGCCGTAAATAGGCGGGGATTTGCGGAGTGGCAGCTAGGGGGTGTGAGCGCTCGTGCCTGCCGCACTCCGGAGGAGTGTGCCCGCGGCTCGGGCAGACCCGATGTCCGCCAGCGAGCTGTGATGAGCTGTGATGAGCTGCCAGAGCGAAAGAACGGGGAACCGCCAATGTAAACATGGCGGTTCCCCGTTCTGTCAGTGGGGACATAAGAGATCTACTGATCCCTGTCACTGGAATCAGTGAGATCTCTTATGCCTATGGTAGCCCAGCCCCCTCACAGTAAGAACACACCCAGGGAACACAGTTATCCCCTAGATCTCCCCCTGCAGGTTAACCCCTTCACTGCCAATGACATTTATACAGTAATCCGTGGATATTTACATTTCTGATGGCTGTATAAATGTCATTGGTCCCAAAACGGTGTAAAAAATGTCTGACAGGTCCCCCAATATCAAAGTCCTGATAAAAATTGCAGATCGCCGTCATTACTAAAAAAAAAAAGTAAAAACGCCAGAAATGAATTCTCATGGTTTGTAAATGAGGCAACTTTTGCGCAAACCAATCAATAAATGCTGATTGCGATTTTTTTAACCAAAAATATGAGGAAGAATATAAATCGGCCAAAACCAATGAATACATTTTGTTTTTTTATATAGTTTTTTTTGGATTTGTATTTTAGCAAAAAGTAAGAAATATAGTTTTTTTTTGCAAAATTGTCGCTCTTTTTTTGTTTATAGCGGTGATCAGAAATGGCGCAGCGGTGGCCAAATACCACCAAAAGAAAGCTCTATTTGTGGGGAAAAAAGGACGCAAATTTCATTTGGGTACAACGTCGCACGACTGCGCAATTGTCAGTTAAAGCGACGCGGTGCCGAGTCGCAAAAAGTGCTCTGGTCCTAATGTGGGAAATCCTTCCGGGGGTGAAGTGGTTAAATGGCCTGAAATCGCACTGCACCGCTCCCAAACGTAGTGTGTTTTCTGAACTTTTTGAGGTGTTTGGAGTTTTTCCACTATCGCCATTACTATTCAGTGGTTTTTTTCTTGTTTTTGTCATGCAGCGGTCTCTCTTATGGCCCAAGTGCAACCAGTTGGGGTTCCCTTCAAGTGCACCCCCAGTGGGTACATTTAAAAGCGGCGGGGTAGCTGTTCAGGAGTCGTGTCTGGCCCCTTCTCCAAGATACACTGATTGGTTCAGCCAGCTATCTGGATTAATTCTTTTAGCTGTTGTTTTCATCAGTGTACCCCATATTTCTCCTTTGCGATCCCCCCCCCCATACCTAGGAGGGCTGCTGGTGATACATTCTGCCTGCTCCATTCAACACGGTTAGTGTCGGAGTCACACATTTGCCTATTGAGTGCTATGCATTGTATATATATATATATATATATATATATATATACGTATTATTTTGTATATTTATTGTATTATCTTTATTTTAGAGCTCCTTCTGTGCAAACATTGAACATCCCTGAAGAAGAGCTTGTATGGTTTAACTATCTCGAAACGCGTTGGCTGTTTCACAGTTCTTTTTACATTCAGGAGGTTTATATGTATCTGCCTAGCTTAGGTTATGCATTGTCATCCACTCCATACTCCATACTCCATACACACACTTTTTATCCTAATTGTTAATAAAATATAGGATTTTTTTACAATCCATGCTGTCTTTACTGTACCTTGTCCGCATTTGCCTCGAAGTCCCTTTCCTTTGGAGGGTTTCCCATACTTTTTCTTTGTAACCCGGGATGTTGGCATATGTTTAGGGTTCCCGCCACACCCACTGTTTTTCACTATTTTTGGAAACTCACTGCATACAGATTGCATGGTACTTCTGTACAATGCGATCTGGTGTGGGAAAACGCACTGCGTTTGTGACCTGCAATTAGGGTATCATTAACTTAATATTGTACCCACTCCAAAATGCAACTGCAGTACATTTTGATTGCGATGCGGGAAACGCACAAGGAACGGAGCGTTTTCAGCACTACATTCTGGTGTGAACTGGTCCTAAGCCCTCATTCACATTGGAGCAACTTGTCATGCGATGACAAGCAACTTGTCATGCGATGACAAGTCGCACACTATTGCCAGCAATCGTACTGTTCAAATCGTGTGACGTCGACTTTGCGGTGCCGCATCGATTTGAAAAGTAGTTCCTGCACTACTTTTTAGGTGTGATTTGCATTGGTATTGGTGCATGAAGCAGCACAAATGCCTTTCAAATCGCACCCAAAGTTGCTCTGAAATGCCGCTTTGAAGCGATTTCAGGTGAAGTTGCACGATTTCAAAGCCGCAGTCAATGTGAGAGGGCTAAGTGAACATTCTTCTTTAGCAAATGGACACCTCTGTGTCTTGCAACCTTAACCACTTAAAGACCGCCTACCGCATATTTACTGCGGCAGAGCGGTCTATCGCGCAAAATCACATACCTATACGTCATTTTGTACAATAGATACTGTAGGCACCCATTGGGCATAGGGGGAGCCAATCAGTGGGTCCGGTGGACCCGATGTCCGCCGGGCACCCACGATCGCTCTCCAGAGAGGGGAGTGACACAGAGACACAGGGGGGGACACAGAGATCTTCTGTTCTTGCTAAGCAGGAACACGGATCTCTGTGTTCCTCCAGTCAGTCCATCCCCCACACAGTTAGCAAGCACTTCCTAAGGACACACAAAAGGGGAGTTCCACCCAAAAGTGGAACTTCTGCTTTAAGTACTCCCCGCCTCCTGACATGCCACAATTGGCATGTGATTTTTTTGGTGGGGAGCGGGTACCTAGTTTTGACAGGTACCCAGCTCCCACTTCCTAGTCTGGTTGCCTCGCTGCCTAGGCGACTCCTCCTCTCCCCCTAGGCGACTCCTCCCTCTTTGCAATCTTCTTGGACACGTCACAGGTCCCAGAAGATTGCCTGGCCACTGACATAGCACAGCACGACTTCGCGTATGGGCAATACGCACCCGGCTGTGCAGCCGCAAACTGTCAGAGCCGGACGCCCACACATCCAAAGCCGGCACCGCGGAGGGGAGGGGGAGAGGAGCGAGGCATCGGGCAGCCACATTACTGGACCATGGGATAGGTAAGTGTCTGTTTATTAAAAGTCAGCAGCTACACTTTTTGTAGCTGCTGACTTTTAATAAACATAAAAACTAGTGGAACTCTACTTTAACCCTTTGATCGCCCCTGGTGTTAACCCCTTCCCTGCCAGTGTAATTAGTACAGTGACAGTGCACATTTTTAGCACTGATCACTGTAATAATGTCTCTGGTTCCCAAAAGTGTCAGTTAGGTGGACGATTTATCTGCCACAATGTCGCAGTCCCGCTAAAAATCGCAGATCGCCGCCTTTACTAGTAAAGAAAAAAATTAAAAAACAAATGCCATAAATCTATCTCATAGTTTGTAGACACTATAACTTTTGCGCAAACCAATCAATATACGCTTATTGGGATTTTTTTAACCAAAAATATGTAGCAGAATACAAATTGGCCTAAATTGATAAGGAACTTTGCTTTTTTTACATTTTTTATTGGATGTGTTTTATAGCAGAAAGTATAAAATATTGGTTTTTTTTTTCAAAATTGTTGCTATTTATGGCGCAACAAATAAAAACTGCAGAGGTGTTCAAATACCACCAAAAGAAAGCTCTATTTGTGGGAAAAAAGGACACACATTTTATTTGGGTACAGCTAGGCACGACCGCGCAATTGTCAGTTAAAGTGACGCAGAGCCATATCGCAAAAAATGGCCTGGTCGTTAGGGGGGAAAAAACTTCTGGGGCTGAAATGGTTAAAATGACACCAAACGATATCCTTATTCATCAAAGCTCATTTATACACAACCACTCTAATTTATATTTCATGAAATTATTTCTTGAGTTGCTTTAGAGGGTGGCTACATTTCTACATACAGTGGGACCATGGAGCCACCCTCTAACAGGAAATCAGATCGCAGTAGCAAAAAATAAAAAAAAATAAAAATATTGTTTTTAAGTTAAGTAGGGGAAGGCTAGAACCCCTGTCAGCTATTTATTGTTGTCTGTTTTTATATTTGCAGATTTTCCCTCATTTCCTATCTGGTAAGACACACAAATACACAATAATGCAAAAAAAAAAGTATTTTATTTATTTTTTGTAATTGTTGGCCTGCAACAAATATAGGGTCATACTGCCCTCCAGTGGCAATTGGCTAAAATACATATGTAATGTTTCTGCAATATATATATATATATATATATATATATATACTGTATATATACATACATGGAAAACAAATCTGTCATCTCTAAATGGAAATATTTCAAATACAGCGGTGCATTTTAAAAAGACATCTTAAAATTTCCAGCAAGTTGCAATATATTTGTTTACTGGATTTAGTAAAGGGAAAGTAAAGCAGCAGGGTGAGAAAGCATGAATGTAGGTGGTGGTGGTACAAGTTTAAAGGAGAAATATTGCAGTAAATCACAATAAGCGAGTTATTATCAAAATATTTAAATACACTTTCCCACTGAGAACAAGTGTAGGTTAAAAAAAAAAATCAGCACAAGGGACAGTACTTACATTTATTGAGAAATGTCCCTTGTGCTGGTGCTGGTTGTCAATTTTTTTTCCACCATACTCTTCCTCTTATCCCAACATCCATGCAGTGGTCATTTTTCAGTGCTGTGGTGGTTAATAAAGCCTCTGGACTTGTCATAGGCACTCATCAAGAATGGCAACTATGCCCACCCTTTCTGCCCCTCCTCCATTCATAAAAGCTGTACTATAGCTTCCATCAGTGACAGGAGCTCTATGAATGAAGGACAAGCAAATGAATGAAAGGTCCCCCTCTATTCATAGAGTGCTTTTCATTGATGGAAGCTTAGCTATAATACAATTTCTTTGAATGGAGAAGGTGGGCGGAAAGAGCGGGCATAGCTGGCACTCTTTATGAGTGCATATCACAGCTCTAGCTGCTCGTTTCCCCCCCCCCAGCATCAGAAGATTACCACTGTGGGATATGGGGGGGGGCAGAGGGTGGAATGATTCAACTAGAACAGCCAGCACCAGTACAAAGGACACACAGTGCCAGGACAAGGCCATCTAGAGCCCAGGGCAAACATGGTAACCCCCCCCCCCCCCAAAACAAAATTGAGCACTGCTTACCCCATAAGAACGAATTTCCCCTCCTCCCAGGACAATTCCCTTTTCTGAAATTGCCCCTCCCAGCACAAATCTTTGCCCCCCTCCCAGCTAAAATCCTCTCTCTCAAATCCCCCCAGCGCACACCCCCCCCAAAAAAAAAAAATCACTCCTCCTAGCACAAAGCCTCTACCCCTAAAATTTTCCCTCTGAGTACACATCCTTTCCCCCAACTCCAAGTCTTCCCTCCCAGCACAAATCCCCCCCATCCCCCCCCTAGCACAAATCTCCCTCCCCCAAATTTCCCCTCTTAGCACAAATCCCCTCCAATCATCCCAACTAGCACACATCCACATTTCCCATCCTAGCACAAATAGCAATCCCTCAGTGGCGGCTGGTGCTACAAAATATTGGGGGGGGGGGGGGGATGCGAACAAACCCCTCCGGTTCCACACTAACCTTACAAACAGAGCCCTCCCACACACACCTGGCGCCGTGGCTTCTGTGTTAAACCGGTCTTCTTTCTGGGTTCCAAATCTTTAGCCTCCTGTCCTGATTGGCCATTCTCGAGGAGCCGGAAACCGATGGCGACTATTGATTCGCTAATATCACGAAGTGGGAGGGTTCTGGCTCAGCGCACTGCACCCCAAACCCTGCCACTTGATATTAGTGAGGACAACATAAAACAAGCCAATTAGAGCCTCAGGGTCTAATCACGTGCTTGCAAAAAAATGACGGACCTAATAGAAACCTATTCGTCTGACGCCCCACACAGTGCACTGCTTATACATAATGATTGATATTTAAGTAACTTTAAGATGTTAAATAAATGTTAGTCATATTATTAGTTATTTAAAAATAAATTGTTTTAATATTTGATCATGCAAACCAGGGATTGCCATTCCTACTAGCGCACATTCCCCCCACTCCCCTCCTAGCACAAATCCCCTCTACCACATCATCTCTTCTAGCACAAATCCTCTTCCACCATCCCCCCCGCCCAACACAAATTCTCCCAAATCACCTTTCCTAACACACCCCCCCTTTCTAGAACAATTCTTACTCCCTGCTGCCCCCCAAATTCCCCCACCCAACACAAATCCCTCTTCTTGTGGTGCCCTCCCCCCCACTTCACATGATGCCAGAGTGCCCAGGACAGCCGCCCCTCCTGCCCACCCCTTGTCGCAGCCCTGGTGACACATCTCATTAATGTCTGATTCACAGGTCCCTTGTGCTGATTTTGTTTTTAAAGGTTTTCAAACTTGGGCTTTAAAAGGTCATACCACCCAAACGTGATGAATTAGACCTGTTGGGTGGAGTCATCCTCTCATATCTTATATATCTTTGGGACTCCAAGGGTGAGATCCTCTTATCATAGTCCTGGTTGTGTTTGTGCCTACCTAAAAGTTTTGGGTGTTCCAGTTCCCTCCTGTTGCACCCTCTACTACATAAGGTAAAAAAAAATAAAAAAATATCCTCAACAGGAAGAGCAAGACCCATTCTAAAAGAATTGCTTATTTTTTGTCTCAAGAACAGCCCTGCCCCAGTGAACAACCACAAATCAAATTGGAACTTTCATTGTTCCACTCAGGTGCAGGATTGAAGCTGATTGGTGATTGTCATGGAACGTAGTCATGCATAAGGTCCAGCTTGTCCATAAGAAGACTTCACTCTATCCTGCAGATATCCCCATAGGACTTTTATCAGAGATTGTCTCCTTCATCGTTGCTTCCCTGGCACACAAGGCAGCATTTGTTTTTCATGTATTCCTGTCCATAGAGGAAACTGATTGGCCATCACCAATCTTGGCTGGACTTTTGCTTAATGAACCTGAGACTCAAGTAATACAAAAGAAGGAAACCAGCAATGATGCCAATGAGTGTAAGATAGCAGGCGTAGAGTGGGTAAGTGTCCATCGCCAAACTTTTCACAATCTATAAGGAAAAATAAAAACAATCCTTAGTATTACCATTCATCCAATAGGACCATGCGGTTGCTCACTTCTCATTTTTGAATATCAAATCTACACAACATATTTACAGAGTCGGATATACTTGCTGCAAAGTTAATATACATCAAGGTTCAGGCTGCATTCACACCTTTAGTGAAGCAAGAACAAGCGCTCCTGCTTGCGATTTTGTTTGAGCGATTTGGACGCAATTTTACATGTTGCATAGGGCCAGCCTATTCATGTGAATGGGCTGCCGTATGCACGTTTGTTACCTGAAAAGAAGCTCCTGCACCTTTTTAGGCGCCAAGTCTCACATGTTAAAGGTGCGGTTTGCCGAGATTGCCGCACAATCTTGTTATGCAACAATGGCAATAGAATCACATCGCCTTGGGTGCCATTAACCTTTTCACTGCCAGAGCCGTTTTGGGGTTTTTTGCACACATGTTTAAAAAATAATTTTAGCCCTAAAGATGATGTAAAACCCCAAAACATTACCTATTTTCTGAAAGCAGACACCTTAGAGAATAAAACAGCGGTAGTTCCAGTTTTTTATGTCATACAATATTACCACAAAGGTCTAGGAAATTTCAGTAAAAAACACACTAAAGGGAATTTTAGGGCAAACAATTGTAATAAATTACCCAAATTTTTGCAAAAATATAAAAGACAAGGTCACGCTGAGTAAATAGATACCCAACATGCCAAACCTTACATTTGTGTGCGCCTGTGCAATGGCGAAAAACTTCAGTACCCTATATTTGCTATAGGCAATGCTTCAAAAGCCCCCTATAGGTATCAGTTTAGTGTTATGGAGGAGGTATTGCACTAGAATTATTGCTCTGACACCGGCATGCGTGGCGATATGCAACATGTGCATCGTAATTGACGTTTTCATGCGTAGGGACCCCTGACGCATGTGTTTACGTTTGTACGTGCGTATATGTGGAGGTGGGGGGGCCTCAAAATTTTTTGGAGGAAGATTTCATTTGCTTGGGTGTAACTTGGGTGTCTTTTTTTTTTTTCTTTAACCTCTTTTTTTATCACATAGGGGCCAAAAAGTTCCCTATGTGATGATTTTTAGGTGACAGGTTCTCTTTATTGAGATGTGCAGGGTCTCCTGCATATCTACTTTGGACTCCACTGAATGTTTTGCAATACAGATCGCATTGCAAAACATTACATTTCAGCGAATTTAGCTGGGGACACCGAGATACTGACCCGGAAGTGACGTCGCTTTCCGGGCCACAGCAAGAAGGGGAGAGTGGACATGGCGAGGGGCGCATGCATGAGGGGGCATGGTACCAGGGGTGTGTGTGAGCAGGAGTCTGCTTGTCAGTTTCACTCACAATCCCGTTGGCTCCAGCCACCTGATTGTGTGTTAAACACCCCCCTGTCAGGTCTGTATGATGTACGGACCTGGCAGCGAAAGGGTTATGGCACCCAATAAATGTACTGCGCATTAAGCAGCGATCACCATGCAATTTGGAATAGCGGCCAGAATCGATAAATGTGAACGAAGCATTAAGGTTTACAGTTTATATCAGGGTTTCTTAACCAGGGTTCCGTGGAACCCTAGGGTTCCTCCAGAGGCTGCTAGGGTTTCCTTGAGCAATGGTCAATTTCTACCTCTCAGATAAATTCCCACTGACATCATTGTTTTTTTTTTTTTTGCTATCAGTAAGGGGGTAATGCTTCCCAAGGACCACAAGTGTAGGGAGCATTCTTCCCATTGAACATCACACTAATGTGTCATGAGTTGTAGATTTTTAATTTTAGCAGGGGTTCCCCGAGACCGGAGAATTATTTTAAGGGTTTTTCTGTGTTGAAAAGGTTGAGAAATACTTTTTTTCTAAGTTTTAAATAGAGTGAGTAAGTTTAAAACTCTGGTCATGGTTGCTTGGTGTGTCCCCGCTAGGGACATACACTCTCTCTATTTGTCCTGGTGATTAGGGTTGTCCCGATACCACTTTTTTAAGACCGAGTTCAAATACTGATACTTTTTTTCAAGTACTCACCGATACCGATTACCGATACTTTTTTTAATGTCATGTGACAGTGGCACGAATATGCAGCACTGATGACGCGTGAATTGTGTCAGTAGTTTATTTATTTATTTATTTTTTTACAATTTTATTTTTTTATTATTTTTTACAATTTATTTACTTATTTATTTATTTTACAATGCTTTCTTTTTTGGGTGGAGGGGGGAGTGGATGATGTCAGTGTGTTTTTTTTATTTTATTTTTTATTATTTTTACAATTTAACCTTTTTATTACAATTATTTTATTTTATTTTTTTTATCAGCCCTCTTGGGGGG
>BLSH010188236.1:23733-43614 GCA_018402905.1 Glandirana rugosa | reverse complement strand
AATAATCTGTCCCTCACAGGAGCAGCAGGAACCTCTCCCTATAGCACTAGGAGATGATTTTAGAACAATAATCTGTCCCTCACAGGAGCAGCAGGAACCTCTCCCTATAGCACTAGGAGATGATTTTAGAACAATAATCTGTCCCTTACAGCAACAGCAGGAACCTGACCCTATAGCAGTAGGTGATGATTTTAGAACAATAATCTGTCCCTTATAGCAACAGCAGGAACCTGACCCTATAGCAGTAGGCAATGATTTTAGAACAATAATTTGTCCCTTACAGCAACAGCAGGAACCTGACCCTAAAGCAGTAGGAGATGATTTTAGAACAATAATCTGTCCCTTACAGCACTAGCAGGAACCTCTCCCTATAGAACTAGGAGATGATTTTAGAGCAATCAATAATCTGTCCCTCACTAAGCTTTCCCCTCTTTGCACCGCCAGGAACCTGTCTGTAATGCAGGATGAGATGATATCAGATCGGTAATCTATCCCTCAAAGCAGTAGTAAACTCTACCTAGTCCAGTATCAGATCGTTCTGTAATGCAGGATGAGATGATATTAGATCGCTAATCTATCCCTCAAAGCAGTAGACTCTACCTAGTCCAGTATCAGATCGTTCTGTAATGCAGTATGAGATGTTATTAGATCTGCAATCTGTCCCTCAAAGCAGTAGTAGTAAACTCTACCTAGTCCAGTATCAGATCATTCTGTAATGCAGGATAAGATGTTATTAGATCTGCAATCTGTCCCTCAAAGCAGTAGTAGTAATCTCTACCTAGTTCAGTATCAGATCATTCTGTAATACAGGATGAGATGTTATTATATCTGCAATCTGTCCCTCACAGCGCCGGCAGCATCCTCTCCCTACACTAACCTGAGAGCATGTGACATGCAGCACTAAGTGACTCCAGCTTATACAGAGGCTGGGTCACATGATGCACTGGCCAATCACAGCCATGCCATTAGTAGGCATGGATGTGATGGCTTCTAAGGGCAAACCAGTGAAAAGCTTGCTGATTGGCTGCCCTGCAGCTATTCAACAGGGGGGAGAAATATTCGGGTTCGGGTCACGGACACCCCAAAGTTCGGTACGGACCCTAACTTTACAGTTCGGGTTCGCTCAACTCTACTCTTGAGCATTTCTGGAATAGCAGTAATAGATCAGCAATTCCCATTCTCTTTCGAACCTTGGGTACTTTGAAATTTCCATGTCTGACTTCTTCCATATTTTCTCTCTCCTTTCTTTCTATTAATGTGATAATACTTTTTTGTTCCATATCTAATGTCATGGCCTTCCATCAGTTAATCGGGATGTACCACTTGCATTTACAATGTCTCTATGGCTTTGGCACGGAGTAATTTGAATGTCGCATGACAATTTCATTGTGATTACTAACATTGTTTGTACATCTCAAAATTCTCTTGAATTCTCTTGAATAAAGGGCTATTTGACAAAATTATACCATAAGGAATACAGTCATAAGTACTTTACCCATTTTTCACTCATCTGTTCCCAGTCCTCTATTTGTAGTTTAAACTGCCATTACCACCCTAAATTAAATAAGAATACTAACTGTCCTCTGATTGTATAAACATACTTGTCCAGAGATTCTCCAGCCTGATAATGAATCCTCCAGTCAGATAACTAGCTGTGAAGATGGCATTACTGAGGAAAGAGGACATCTGTAGGGTGGGGAACGTTGCGGACATCCACAGGGCCATGGTACGGCTGCAGTAAACCACCAGCCACATGAGCAAAAAGTTCAGCAGGAAGTTCTCTGGTAAGGGGTTCAGGTTTGCCAGCCAGTATATGGGCACGCTGTAGAAAATAACAAAGGCCATGTGTTCTGGGAGCTCACCAATGACCTGAAAGACAAAGTGGATAACGACTATTATAAAATCTAGCATTCCATCATTTCACTTTCCTGAAGAAGCTAGGAACGAGTCTTATAGGCAGTGTGTTATTGGGAAGCCTGGGATCACCAGCCAGCCATGTGGTAAAGGCAAATAGTCTTTATTCCTTCAAAAAGAGACAAAACGAAATAGTTCCTTCAGCAAAAAACAAATAGTCCATACACTTGTGGCTCAAACACAAAGATATGGGCCATTGCCAAACTAAACCTTGTCCCATGCAGGGTTTAAAGTCCCTTAAAGTCTCTGCCTGCTTCAGGGTTCACAAAGAAGAGGTTTCTATACTTCAGCAACACTCTTACAGACAGCACACAGTCCTCACACAGCTGTTCCCTGCTCCACTGTACACCTCCTGTAATCCTAGTTGGAGGGTCTTTGCCACCCAAAATCTCTGAGCCTCTGATTTCCGGGTCCCCTACCTGGACTTAACAATTCTGGTAATACAAAGTAATTTTTCCTCATTCTTCTGAATCCCCCTGGAACCCTTCACCCTACATGGGTGAGACTCTCCGAGTATTCCCAACTGTTTCTTCCCCCTCTAAGAGGAACACAACCTGAATAATGGGGACACATATCTCCCATCACTGGGGTTGTTTATCTCAATTGTAATAGGCTAAAGTGCAGAGGGTCCTTTATTATCCCCCCTCCCCCCTTGACATCTCTTCTACATTAAGTGATTAGGGGAGCCAGCCATGCACACTTATGCGGTAGCGCTATGGTCATGTTGCCATTGACCAGGATATGCCTAAATCAGAAGAGACTAATCTTGCTGTTTTCCAACATTTTGGGAAATTAAAACTCTCAACTTTACTCATTGCTAATCATGGGGTACTTCCTTTGATGATACTAGCCCCATTTAAATCCCATTCCATGCTACAATCCATTATCAGCAGGAGGAATAAAATATTTTCATCAAAATTGGTGTTACATTTAATTTTATACTTTGACGTATATGTAAAACCAAAATTATTTTTTTGGCTAGAATAAATAAGGGTTAGAACCTCTGTTCGGTTGTTGTCATCTGTTTTCCCACTGGGACCGCCTCTATCCTTATGACCAGGATAGAAACTGATGGCACAGCAGTTTACCTTGTAAACCTCTGAGAATCTTACTTGTCTTTTAATATTGCCATTATAAAAATACAAAACAATGAGGCTCAATTTACCTTAGCAAAAAAATAAGGAGTAATAGAAAATAATCCATCTTCTAGCTCATGGTAAAGCATCGCTCTTTCTGAATGACCTGAAACAAAGATATTAAAAATACTGGTTATTCTAGATTTTATATGTACCGAGCAGAGTTTACCATTTCATCTTTTTTTGGTGCAGAATGTGTTGGGTGCTGCAAAACAATCCTCCACACTAGAGCTGTGTAGGGAATTTACAAGGTCACCATGGAGCTTAGTGATATTTCCCTATTAATCCTCTGCACCTGGTCATGCGATATCCAAGATCACACATCCAAGTGCAAAGGATGTATGGGATAAGTTTCCCTAATCTGCTCCTTTGTGCAAAAGTGTGTGTTTGACCAGCAGAACTCTGCACTAAATACAAGTTTTATTGAGGGGGGGAACAATAAGGGGGCATACAAAGAAGGCCACGTATGGGGGAGGGGACAGGACCGAGAAGAAGTATGCTCGTCTACACAAACTATTCATCTGTATGTTCTGTTATCAGTTGTATGTATATAATGTTCCCCATCAGCGCCTCCCAGCAGTGCCTCCTAAGCAGGACTTTGAGCTGAGAGCGTCTCTCTCGTACAGCCCAGAGCCTGTACTGACAGTTCCCCCTTTCCATGGATGGGAGAGAGCCAATCTGCTCCTTCTCCTCCAGCCCCTCTCCTCCTGCGTGTGCACCGTGGGAAGCGTGAAGCCCAGCAGGTGAATTTGATCATGTGTGCCTAACCAGTGTTTATGTGTTTACTGTGAGGTGCTTTCACTAAGGCAGTGGTTCTCAACTTCGGTCCTCAATTACCCCTAACAGGCCATGTTTTGGGAATTTCTCTTAGATAAAATAGCTGTCCAAAATACCAAGCCATTGACTCTGATTTAAAGCACCTGTGCAAGATAAAGAAAAACCTGAAAACTTGGCCTGTTGGGGGTACTTGAGGACTGAGGTTGAGAACCACTGCACTAAGGGATGTAACGATTTTTATTCGCTGCTTTGCAGGGAAACAAAAACTGGCACATCCCCGCTGACAGGACAGAGCTCTGCATTGTTTACATATGTAGAGCTCTGTCCTGTCTTCCTCCTTGCCAATGGATGGCACCCACTGATCGGCTTGTGCTGTGTCTAAACCCAGCACAACCAGCGTGCCCTTTACCCAGATGTGCCGGATCACGTACTAGAGCCACGATCTGCAAGTGGTTAAAAATTACTTTCCTTTTCAATCTGCAGCACTGTCATTTTCTGTAAAATGCAATAAATATGGCAAACTGAAGGCATTCTGTACAGAGATGGTATACAGAGTGCACCCTGGAAATATACTTTCCTGCTTGTGTGATTGGCTTACTGATTTTCCCAGAAACCTGTACTAAGATATCAGTCAGATTTTGGCTATCCCTTGCAACAGAATCTGAAATCAAACTGGGTATGATTAAAATAAGATTTAATACTGCACAAACCAATCCAACACCAACAGGCCATAAGTAAAGCAAAAGTGAAAAAAAAATGTGACAGTGAAGCAAAACCAAACCAACAACCCAACTATATAGATTATATCCAAATGGACTGAAGCTGATATAAACAGCTCCTATCAAAGCTTGGAATGGCGGCAAGGAAGGGAAATGTCATTATAATGGGGGATTTTAACTATTCAGATATAGATTGGGCAGAAGGAATTGCACATTTTTCTAAGGCTCGCCATTTCCTCTGTGTCTTGTAGGACAATTTCATGGATCAGATGGCGAATGCACCAACAAGAAACAATGCGTTACTAGACACGATCCCGTATGTAGAAATGTGGGTCGATTCAGGAAACAGAGACCATAGGTCAATTCGTTTCAGTATGAATCACAGATATAGGAAACACAAGGGTAGTATACAAAGACACTGAATTTGAAAAGAGCCAACTTCCCTAAACTACGCTCTTTGCTAGATGATATTAAATGGGACAAAATCCTAGCAACAAAGAACACGGAGGAAAAATGGGAGTGCTTTAAGAGCATACTAAACAAAGGTATTGGCCAGTGCATTCCAACGGTAAATAAGTTTAAAAGAGCTAAAATTAATCCTGGGTGGCTAAACTCCAACGTAAAAATGCATATAAAAGCAAAAGAAAAGGCCTTCAAAAAGTACAAGGCTGAGGGATCACTGTCAGCATTCAAATTTTACAAAGAATGCAATAAGAAATGTAAGAGTGCAATCAGGGCGGCTAAGGTAGAACATGAAAGGCACATAGTGGAGGAGACTAAAAAAAACCCCCAAGAAATACTTTAAGTATATAAATTGTAAGAAAGGAAGGCCAGAACATAATGGCCCCATAAAGGGTGATGAGGGCTACAAAGGACAGAGAGAAGGCAAAGGTTTTGAATAAAGTCTTCTCCTCAGTCTTCACAAAGGAAACGGGGGATACAGTAACCAAAACTGGTTTTAAAAGAAGACAGAATCAGAAACAGACTTGAAAAATTTAACATAAGTAAGTCACTGGGACCAGATGGCTTACACCCGAGGGCCCTTACCGACCAGGCCATAGCCAAATAATGGCTACAGCATGGTTGGATAATTCTGGGAGGGCATACTATAAAGTCCTCCCAGAATCGCGATCCCGTGTGCCCCCTGGGGCGTGCACCCGGGAATATCCATGACCGCGGTGTCCGGAGGACCCGATGCATCACGGATCATAGTAAAGGGCCAATGTTAGCAGCCCTTTACCACGTGATTGCTCTGTGCAATGACGGAGCAATCAGTTGTCAACAAGCCGGCGCAGCGGTGTTGTGGGCTGGGTCTGAAGTGCCCACAGTGCTGATCTGTGCAAATTCCTGCACTCATCCATGCTCAGCCATCCCCATCCATGCTCAGCCAACCCTATTCAGAGCTCATCCATTCCTATCCATGGCTCCCCCGTCACCATCCACGCTCATCCATCCCCATCCACAGCTCATCCATCCCCATCCATGGCTCATCCATCCACATCCATGGCACATTCATGCTCATCCATGGCTCATTCATCCCCATCAATGGCTCATTTATGCCTCATTCATGCTCATCCATGCCACATCCATGCCACTACAGTGCCCATCAGTGCCACTACAGTGCCTCACAAAAGTGTAATAGGTAGTCAAATTCGATTTAAAATGTATGCCCCTAGAATAACTGACTGTGCTCCCTGCATGTTGGGCATCTGTATGTGGCCAGGCTGTGGAAAAGTCTCCCACATATGGCATCGCCATACTCAGGAGGAGTAGCAGAATATAT
Source organism: Glandirana rugosa (assembly GCA_018402905.1). Taxonomy (NCBI): domain Eukaryota; kingdom Metazoa; phylum Chordata; class Amphibia; order Anura; family Ranidae; genus Glandirana; species Glandirana rugosa. The sequence continues at coordinate 37,285 of BLSH010188236.1, read as the reverse complement.
TTTGGGGTGTAATTTTTGCTATGTACATGCTGTGTGATATAATTATCGTATAAATGGAGAACTTTATGTAAAAAAAAAAATGCATTTTCATTTCTTTCCCTATTTTCCAAAAATTTGTGGAAAAAAAATGACATGTTCAAAAGACTTATTCTGCCTCATAGAATATAGGTTGGGGTGTTTACTTTCCAAAATGCAGTAATTTTTTGGGCGTTTCCATTGTCCTGGTGCTCCAGGACCTTTAAAATTTCAAGAGGTAGTCAAGAAATTAAATGTGTATTTTATGACCCTAGAACGTATGACGGTGCTCCCTGCATGTTGGGCCTCTGTATGTGGCTAAGCTGTTTAAAAGTCTCACTCACATGGTATCGCCATACTCAGGAGGAGCAGTAGAATGTGTTTTGGGGTTTAATTTGTGGTATGCATATGCTGTGTGTGAGAAATAGCCTGTAAAAAATGACAATTTTGTGAAAAAAAGAAAAAGAAATAAAAATCTTAATTTTGCACAGAATTGTGGGAAAAAATTACAACTTCAAAAAACTCACCATGCCCTTTACTAAATACTTTGGAATGTCTACTTTCCAAAAAGGGGTCATTTGGGGGGTATTTGTACTTTTTTGGCTTGTTAGAGCCGGTTCACACTGGAGCGGCGAGACTTGCAGGGCAAAGCAAGTCGCCCCGCTCGAGGCGACCTCAGCGCGGCTTGCAAGGAGACTTCTTTACATAGAAGTCAATGCAAGTCGCGCTGAGGTTGCCCCGAAAATAGTGCAGGAACCTTTTTCTAAGTCGGAGCGACCTGAGTCGCTGCTATTAGAAAGGTTCCATTACACTGCATGGGTGTGAACCGGCTCTAAGTGTCTGAAGAAATGAGATAGGCCATCAGTACATCAGGTGTGATCAATTTTCAGTGATTGGCACCATAGCTTGTAGACTCTATAACTTTCACAAAGACCAAATAATATACACTGAGCTGGGTTATTTTTACCAAAGTGCAGGACAGCACAAGACAGTGTGGAACAATACACAGCGCACAAAATAGCTCCGCCAGTAAAGCTGTCCTAACCAGATAAGGTGCACAGTAGCAGAAAATGTAAACAATACTATTTCAGATTAAAACCTACAGCAGCAACAAAGGTAAAGTGAACAGTGACTAGAAAAATTGTGGACAGAATATTTATGCGAAATAGCAAATGGCAGTGATCCTGGAAGATGTGCAAAAAACAGCATGTAAACATTTTTTGAGTTAGTGAATTAGTATCAGTGGTACTGAATGATGATGTTGAGTCCGGTTTGTGCAGATCAGTCACACAGAGTTCTGTTCAGCTCTTTGTTGAGGAGCCTGATGGCTTGAGGAAAGAAACCATTGCACAGTCTGGATGTGGTGGCCCGAATGCTTTGGAACCTCTTCCCTGATGGAAGGAGAGTAAAAAGTGCGTGTGACGGGTGTGTGTGGTCGTCCACAATGCTGTGTGCTTTGCGGATGCAGCGTGTGGTGTAAATGTGCATGATGGAGGGGAGAGAGACTCCAATGATCTTCTCAGCTGTCTTTACTATCCTCTGTAGGGTCTTGCGATCCGAGACAGTGCAATTTCCAAACCAGGCAGTGATGCAGCTGCTCAGGATGCTCTCACTGGTCCCTCTGTAGAACATGGTTAGAATGGGGGGAGGGAGGTGAGCTCTCCTCAGCCTTCTCAGAAAGTAAAGACGTTGCTGGGCTTTTTTGGTGATGGAGCTGGTGTTGAGTGACCAGGTGAAATTATCCGCCAAGTGAACACCAAGGAAATTGGTGCTCTTGATGATATCCACTGAGGATCCCCCGATGATCAGTGGAGAATGGTGGCTCTGTGTTCTCCTGAAGTCAACAGCCATCTCTTCAGTTTTGTTGACGTTCAGAGACAGGTTGTTGGCTCCACTCCAGGCTATTAACTGTTTCTCCTCCTCTCTGTATGCTGACTCGTCGTTCTTGTTGATGAGGCCCACCACAGTCGTGTCATCGGCGAACTTGATGATGTGATTCAAACTGTGCATTGCTACACAGTCGTGGGTCAGCAGAGTGAACAGCAGTGGGCTGAGCACACAGCCCTGAGGGGTTCCAGTGTTCAGAGTGGTGGTGCTGGAGATGCTGTTTCCGTTCTGGACTGACTGAGGTCTCCCAGTCAAGAAGTCCAGGATCCGGTTACAGAGGGAGGTGTTCAGGCCCAGTACGCTCAGCTTTTCTAACAGATGCTGAGGGACAATCTTGTTAAATGCTGAACTAAAGTCTATGAACAGCATCCTTGCATAAGAGTCTTTGTTGTCTAGGTGGTTGAGGGCCAGATGAAGGGTTGTGGAGATGGTGTCGTCCGTGGAGCAATTTGGACGATATGCGAACTGCAAGGGGTCCAGTACGGGTGGAAGCTGGGTCTTGATGTGCTTCAGGTGGTCAGGTGATAGCCAGACCATTGTTCCCAATTGTTATGGACAGTTTACTGACTGGAATGGTACCAGCTGACTGGAGAAAAGCCAACGTGGCACCATTATTTAAAAAAGGTCCGAGATATATCCCTGGGAACTACAGGCCAATTAGCCTAACATCAATAGTCTGCAAGCTATTGGAGGGAATCATAAGGGACTATATACAAGATTTTAGTAATGAAAATGGTATCATTAGTAGTAATCAGCATGGATTCATGAAGAATCGTTCTTGCCAGACCATTAGCCTTGCCAGACTATTAACCTTCTATGAAGAAGTGAGCTGCCATCTGGATAGAGGAAGGCCTGTGGATGTGGTGTATTTGGATTTTGCAAAGGCATTTGATACAGTTCCCCACAAATGTTTACTGTACAAACTAAGGTATGCAGGCATGGACCATATAGGGTGAGTACCTGGATTGAAAACTGGCTACAGGGGCAAGTCCAAAGGGTGGTGATAAATGTTGAGTACTCAGAATGGACTGGTGTGGAAAGTGCATAGCTCCCAACTGTCCCTGATTTTGAGGGACTGTCCCTCATTCGGAGCAAAGTTGCCCCGACGAACACCCTGCAATGTAATGAGCGCTGCACAGTGCATTCTGTACCCTGACTAGGCAAAGCTTTGCCCAATAAGGGAGCAGTGCAAACTGGTTGCTAAGGAGTGGGAAGACAGACGAGGCATCCTTAACAACCGATGAGTCATCTGCTGTCAGATGTTGGGTCCCCCCCAAGAACCATACCAGACCCCTATCTGGGCATGCAGCCCGGCAGTTCAGGAAAGGGGGGTGAGCGAGCCCCCCCTTCCTGATCCATACCAGGCCACATGCCCTCAACATGGTGGAATGGGTGCTTTGGGGCGGGGAGGGTAGAGCACCTTGTCCCCATGTTGATGGGGACAAAGGCCTCATCCCCACAACCATGGCCAGTGGTTGTGGGTGTTTGCAGGGAGCTTATCGGAATCTGGAAGCCCCCCATGTGACAAAAAAGTGCCACAAAGTAATAAAACAAGTGAAAGTTTTTGACAAATCCTTTATTAAAAAATAAGAAATAAAAAAAATTGTGTCCCTCGATTTAAATCCATCGTCAATCACGCTGCCCACCGACCCGAAAAATAAAAATGCTCTGCCTCCTGGGATGGTCTCCCGCTGAATGCCTGCTCTGCGTTTTGACATTACTTATATATGTAAGGCTCGGGCCACCTGGCTACGTCACCCGTTGGCCCCACCCCAGGCCCAGCATGCACCAGTCCATGATGTCAGAAGGGGGCGTTGCAACTGGGTGACATAGCCAGGTGGCCCGCCCATTACCTATATAAGAAATCTCAACGCGCAGAGCAGGCATTCGCCGGGAGGCCGTCCCAGGAGGTGGAGCATTTTTTATTTTTTTTTATTTTTCGGTTGGCAGGCGGCATGATTGATGATGGATTTACATCGAGGGACACTATTTTTTTTTTTTTTAATAAAGGATTTGCCAAAAACTTGTCTCTTGTTTTTATTACTTTTTGACAATTTTTTGATGAATGTGTAGGGGTATAATGTACCCGATACTCATTCACATAGAGGGAGGGCCAGAATCTGAGTTGGATAAGATTTGGATACGCCCCCTGCCTGCAGACCCCCACAACCACTGGCAACGGTTGTGGGGATGAGGCCCTTGTCTCCATCAACATGGGGACAAGGTACTTTGGAGTGGGGGGGCAGAGTCCCCTTACCCCAAAGCACCCACCCCCCATGTTGAGGGCATGTGGCCTGGTATGGTTCAGGAGGGGGGTGCTCGCTTGTCCCCCTCCTTTCCTGACCTGCCAGGCTGCTTGCTTGGATAAGGGGCTGGTATGGATTTTGGGGGGGGGGCACGCCATTTTTTTTTAAATTTTGGAGTGGGGTCTCCCTCCAAATCAATACCAGTCCCAGAGGGCCTCCACTGATTTGTTCTTTATTTCTCAATAGCCGCGAGTCATTTTAAATATCAGATTTCACTTGTTTTTTTTTATTTATTTATTTATTTATTTGTTTTATTTATTGGGATTTGACTCGTTTCTTTTTTTCTTTATTTATTTAGTTTAGGTACTTATATAGCGCAGTCAATTTACACAGCTCTTTGCATACACACTGTACATTCACATCAGTCCCTACCCTCAAGGAGCTTACAATCTAAGGTCCATAACACATATTAATACATACACATACTAGGGCCAATTTAGACAAGATATAAATAACCTCCCAGTATGTCTTTGGAGTGTGGGAGGAAACTGGAGTACCCAGAGGAAACCCACGCAGGTGCAGGGAGAACATGCAAACTCCATGCAGATAGTGTTGTGGTTGGGATTTGAGCCAGTGACCCTTTTGCTGCTAGGCGAAAGTGCTAACCACTACACCACTGTGCAGCCCGCTTTAGAAATGTCATTTTTGCTGCAGCATGTTTTATGCTACAGATGCGCCACTTTACAAGCACATTAACCCCTTCCTTACTGGGCACTTAAACCCCCCTCCTGCCCAGACCAATTTTCGGCTTTCAGCGATGTCGCATTTTGAATGACAATTGTGCGGTTGAGCGACGTTGTACCCTAATAAAATTTGCGTCCTTTTTTTCCCACAAATAGAGCTTTCTTTTGGTGGTATTTGATCACCTCTGCGTCATTTCTGATCGCCGCTATAAACAAAAAATGAGCGACAATTTTGCAAAAAAGAACAATATTTTTTACTTTTTGCTAAAGTACAAATCCATTAAAAAAAATTATTCATCAGTTTTGGCCGATATATATTCTTCTACATATTTTTGGTAAAAAAAAAAAATCGCAATCGGCGTATATTTATTGGTTTGCGCAAAGTTATCGCGTCTACAAACTGGGAATTGATTTATGGCCCTTTTAATATTTTTTTTTTTTTACTAGTAATGGCGGCGATCTGCGATTTTTATCGGGACTGCGATATTGCCGCAGAAATGACGGACATTTTTGACACATTTTTGGGACCAATGACATTTATACAGCGATCAGAAATTTAAATATCCACTGATTACTGTGTAAATGTCATTGGCATTGAAGGGGTTAACCTGCAGGGAGCAGTGAAGGGGTTAAATATGTTCCCTGGGTGTGTTCTAACCGTGGGGGGGCAGGGCTGGTCGGGACATAACAGATCTAACTGATCCCAGTGACAGGGATCAGTAGATCTGTCTTGTCCCCTGTCACAGAACGGGGAACCGGCATGTTTACATCGGCGGTTCCCCGTTCTGAGGCTGCTAAAAGAGATCGGCGGGTCTCGGGCGGACATCGAGTCCGCCCGAGCCACGGGCACGCTCGCGCCGCCGCTGCCGCCAGGGGGCGCGCGAGGAGCGTGCACAGGGGACGACGTCCCGGCATTTCAGATCCGCGCTGGAGCCGTACTTCGGCAATAGCGCGGATCTGGAGTGGTTAAGTGGACCCCCCAGGCACTATATTTAAAGGAACTTTTTCATTTTTATTGTTGCACTTTAAGCATAATTAAAATCACTGCTCCTGAAAAAAATGTTAGTTTAAAAAAAAAAAAAAAATATATATATATATATATTGATACATGTACCCAGACTGACATACCCCTTTTATGGCCAATTACTTGCATATAAGCCTTCAACATGGGCACTTTTTTTCCCTATTCGGCTCCCATAGACTTCAATGGGGTTTGCCATTCAGATTAAAACATTTCTCCTGTTTGGGAGTTCTGCTGCAAACCGAACAGGGGGTGTTGGGCCCATGTCTAGTTGTGACCAATCACATGCTTGTTTTTATATTAAACCAGCACTTTCTATAACAGATGGAGCATAACTGCTTGTGATTCTCAACATCTCCAACCTCCCAGTCAAGTAAAATTATACATTCACTTCTTCATTTCTTTTGTAAGGAAAAAATGAACTTGCTGGCATGATAGTACCAACTGCTTACTCAAACTACTCACATTTTGCAACTACATCCAGGACAACAGCAAAGGGTGTGAGTGAGCCTTTCATGAACAGCAGCGCAACTGAATCTTGTATGGAGAGTGGATTTCCACCTTGACCGTAATACAGAAATCCAATTAATAGCGCCATCAAAACAGCCTCAATGCCATGGATAAGCAATGTTGTCAGATCCCGCAAATCGTTTGAAACATGGCGGCTAAAGAGGAGAAGAACACAAAAGGAAAAAACTCTTGCGAATCTTTACTGGACATCAAACTACAAGATGAAAAAGATGGGAAAAAAGGCCCACGCTATGAATATAAGATTGGGTATCACTTAAACTATATAAGCCCTATACGAATAACTGTTAATGGTAAGAATATAAAGAGATCAGATTAGGAACACACAATACTTGCTTAAAAAAAAATACAAAAACACTTTATTTTTTAAGGCAAGCCTTGTGTGTTCTGTCGAAAAATCCCAATCTGATCTCTTTTATTTCCTCTAAGTATAAATAGGGTTGTGGCACCCTGGCAATGATCAGACCATTTTTGAAACTGTTATTAGTGGATTACCCCAATCTTTTATAATTATTATATACAATATTAATTCTGACTTATTGTAAACATATAATAGATCTCCTCAATATTGCTAACCATACAAAAACTTTACTACATACCAAATAGATCTTTAAAATATTTCAATAGCATTTCCATTTCTGCAACCTTGTGGGAAATATTTAAACAGGGTGGATACAATTTGATGATTTTGTTTAATAAAACAAAAAAAATCAGATTTTTTAAAATTTAAATCTGATTTTATTTTATTTAAATGGGATTTGTTTGATTTTTATCAAATTTACTTTAATAAAATGCTTTTGGAGTAAAAGTCTATCTAAAGTTTATTCATCATGAAATGGAGCTTAGTTATGTAGCATGAGGCTGTATATTCTGCAATAGTTACATATTTGGTAAACTCCTTCAATGAATCCAAGCTCTGCAAGCTGAGATAACATGCACTGCATTGATGCGTTCACACAATTTCACAGTAACCATGAGATAAAACAAAGTTCAGGAATATTCTTTTATCCCATTGTTTTGGAAACCTATGTACACTATAAACTGTATGATTGAATTGATTCTGATATCGCTGTTTTACTAACCTGACAGCTTATTATTCTAAATGGGAAACTTTCATTTTGTTTGCAAATGTTAACGATTCTAACTACCAGCAAGAATAAGCCCTTACTTTTATAGAGCACCTGTCATTTCAGGTCCATCATGGCAGTGCCTGTTAGCAGGCATCCACTCACCTGCTGCCTCCACGTCCTTGTTTTGTCACTGCTGCATCACCAGCCGTCCCATTAAAATGAATGGGACTGTCGGTGAGTCAACAGCGGGTCAGAGGAGGAGCCGCTGTGGGACGGAGATGACCGTTGCTCTTTTAAAATTATGATTTAAATCAACTTGATTTAAATGAAATCCACCCTGCAGTTAAAAAAAGAAAACCTCTTTGAATTTTTATCCTGTTTGATTTTGTAATCAAATTGTGCATTTGTCCAATTGTAATTATTTTTATTGCACGTTTTATACTTCCATCTCAGTCCTTGTCTAATATATCCCAAATACTCTCTTATCTTGGAATAAAAGAAATGACATAAAAGATATTTTTATAAACTTTTGAAAACCTAAAAAGAATTTTAAATTAGGTTGGTGAAAAAAAATCAATACATTTTTTCTTTAAGCTACAATTTTGAATAACGTGGATCAATGTGTTCATTCAGCTACAACTGTATTTTGCTTTAGACAGAGCAGGAGGGACCTAAACTTTGTGGAATTTTTTAAATTACCATGTGTTCTTGATTTTTAACTTTTAAAATCTTTCCCACTCTCTCCAAAACGAAAAACAAATTGCTGAAATTAAACTTCAATTATGCTAAAAGCCTAACTGGATGCCGCCACCCGTTCGCAGTGGAGTCACCAGACTTGTACATGTTGGTGCTTGGAGCAGTGCTCTGTGGGGTTTTTTGGCGGTCACAGTAAAGGCAAACTTTATTTAGTTTTGAATAGATTTCAACATTTTGAGTTATCACCAGAATAGGAATAGTGGGGAAATCTGCCAATAGGGACATCTTTTTGGTGACAACGGTCCAAGAATGGATTTTGAGTGATCTCCTCTGCCTGTTGTATCTACATAAAAGAAAGTTAGGGGGAATTAGATATATTTTTGTATATTTTTGGAGTTGTGTTAGTGGAATTAGTGGATGTTAAAACTCACATCATTATTAATATATTTTAGCCACATTTTAGGGAACTCAAAGAATTCATATATTGTTTATAATACAAAGGTACATACCTTATCAGTACTGAGAATTGGTGAATTCCTTTGGGTAACTCATCCTTTTCATGTTTATCGATAGTAATTACTTTATCCGTTGCAGGGGTTGACATGCTAACAATAGAAAGAATAGAGGAAACAGAAAATAAGTTTGCTCAGAAAACAGAGACTTAGGGATGGAGCCAATTGTGTCCAAATGTATTGGATCCTATTGGGATATTAATGAAGGTACAGCATCCCGGCAGATGGTGTGGGACTCCTTTAAGGCAGTGGTAAGGGGAGAATATATTTCCGCCATCAAGGTGGCCAGGAGGTTAAAAAACAACGAGACAAAGCGACTCCAGGAGAGGGAACTGACCTATGCAAATCGGCATGCGTCATTTCCCTCGGCTGAGACGCTTCAGGAATTGTGCCAAGTGAGAAGGGATTTAAATCTTCACTTCAGGGAACTATCTCAGTGTGAATATAAGCCCAGAGCTGATAACTTCTTTGAAGTGGGAAATAAAAATGGCAAGCTACTCACGTTACTCACAGCAGAGGAGCAAATGCCTACAGTGGTTCCCTGTATTTACGATAAGTTGAACCAGCTGAAAACATCTAGAGAGGAGGTGATGCAGGTTTTTGTTGAATTTTATGAATCTTTGTATGCTTCGGCTCCGTCTTATGAAGACAAGGATCTGGCCTCCTTTTTGGATGGGCTGGATCTTCCGGTCTTATCAGATGAGAGCAGGAGGCAATTAGATGCTCCCTTTACGGTGGAGGAGATACAACTGGCCATCGGTGCCTTTCCAAGTGGGAAGTCACCGGGGCCAGATGGTTTGCCTGCAACATGGTATCAGTTTTACAAGGAACAATTCTCTCCTAGGTTATTGAGCCTGTATAATTCTTGCTTGAAGGATAGGAACATTCCACCCTCTTTTTACGCTGCAAATGTAGTGTTATTGGTAGAGTTGAGCGAACCCGTACTGTAAAGTTCGGGTCCGTACCGAACTTTGGGGTGTCCGTGACCTGGACCCGAACCCGGACATTTCAAAAAAAGTTTGGGCTCGGGTTCTGGGTTCGCGTATTTGATCTCGCCTGTTGAATAGCTGCAGGGCAGCCAATCAACAAGCATTTCACTGGTTTGCCCTTAGAAGCCATCACAGCCATGCCTACTAATGGCATGGCTGTGATTGGCCAGTGCATCATGTGACCCAGCCTTTTTATAAGCTGGAGTCACTTAGTGCTGCATGTCACATGCTCTCTGGCTAGTGTAGGGAGAGGATGCTGTGAGGGTCAGATTGCAGATATAATAACATCTCATCCTGCATTACAGAACGATCTGATTGTGGACAAGGTAGAGATTATTACTACTACTGATTTTAGGGACAGATTGCAGATCTAATAACATCTCATCCTGCATTACAGAACGATCTGACTTGACTAGGTAGAGTCTACTGCTTACAGGGACAGATTATTGTTCTAAAATCATTGCCTACTCCTATAGGGTCAGGTTCCTGCTGTTGCTGTAAGGGACAGATTATTGTTCTAAAATCATCTCCTAGTTCTATAGGGTCAGGTTCCTGCTGTTTCTGTAAGGGACAGATTATTGTTCTAAAATCATTTTACTTCCTTTTGCAGCCCTCTAGCACTTTCCAGGACTTTTTTACAGTAATTTTTGTGCCAAAAAGTTTGGGTCCCCATTGACTTCAATGGGGTTCGGGGTCAAGTTCGGGTCAAGTTCGGTACCGAACGCAAACTTTTTCGCGAAGTTCGGCCGAACCCACTGAACCCGAACATCCAGGTGTTCGCTCAACTCTAGTTATTGGCAAAGCCAGGGAAAGATCCCCTTAGATGTGCCTCTTATCAACCCATAGCACTCCTAAATGTTGATTTAAAAATACTTACCAAAATGCTTGCAGTTAGATTAACAAACGTTCTTCATTTATAGGTCTCTCCTGATCAGACGGGTTTTATGCCCAATAAGGCGACAGACATTAATTTGCGTAGCGTGTTCACCCATGTGGCCCTGGCTCAGGAATCTGAAGAAGACCGTGCATTGGTCTTTCTGGATTAAGAAAAGGCCTTTGACACGGTAGACTGGGGTTATATGGGTAAGGTGCTGCAACGAATGGGTTTCGGTGACAATTTTTTTGGCGTGGGTTGAAATACTATATGATCATCCCACAGCGGCCATTAAACTAAATGGTGAACTATCCAGGACCTTTTCGGTCCGTCGCGGGACTAGACAGGGCTGCCCACTCTCTCCAGGGCTTTTTGCCCTTGCAATGGAGCCAGTTGCCAAGGCCCTACGGGGCTCCCTGTTGGTGAAGGGTATTCAGGTGGGCCCCCTGATGGAGAAGACAGCACTTATTGCAGATGATGTGGTTTTGTTCCTGAGTGATCCGGCCACATCGGTTAGGTATGCTCTACAAATTTTAACAGGTTTACCACCTTCTCTGGGTTGAGGGTTAATTGGACCAAATCAATGCTTCTTTGCCTGGGGAAGGTGTCTTGTAGGATTCCCATGGGTGATGTTCCTCTTCAAGTGGTAACAGAAGTTAAGTATCTGGGCATTGTGGTGTCAGCCTCTGTCTCCGGTTTTATTAGGTTAAATCTTAACCCAGTGGTTGCCACTGTCAAGTGTAGGCTTAGCGCCTGGAAGAATATTCCCCTCTCCCTGATGGGTAGAGTTAACCTAGTTAAGATGAAGCTGTTGCCTTTGTTGTTATATATCCTTAGGAACTCCCCAGTATGGATTCCGAAATATTTTTTCAAGTCCCTGCATGGGAGGATGTCAGAGTTTTTCTGGCAGGGGAGGGTACCGAGGATTAAAATGAACATATTGCAACAGCCGCGGAAGTTAGGGGGGTTGGCAGCACCAGATTGTTATAAATATTTTTTGGCAGGACAACTAGTCTTGGACAACCGGTGGTTGACTGGACCATTGGATGACGTGGCTGTCGCCTTGGAGGCGGCAATCATGGATTCCTATGAAGCTCTGCCTTTTTTGGTGTACCGTGGGCCGAGGGCATTATACCTGTTAACTATTCCCATGAAAGTGGTTCTTAGGGCCTGGCAGATGGTGCAGGGGAAGGAGTTTGGGGGTCCTTTTCTGATTTCTCCACATACCCCACTTTGGAGAAACCTTACCCTCCCACAGTTTCATAACATGGAAGATCCGTGTGTGTGTGGGTTAGGGTTTGGATAAAAAAATTAGGAGATATTACAAGTAATGGACAGTTCCTGCAGTTTGCGGAGATGAAGTCACAACATCATTTACCCAATTCTCCGTTTTTTAGATATATTCAGTTGCGTCATGCTTATCAGGTGCAGTTTGGAGGGACCGAGTCTATTTTTTCAGAATCGGATCTAGAGTCCATGTTATGGGATGATGACTTGGCCAAGCCCTTGTCTACCATATATAGGTACCTGTTTTCTGAAACAGTTAAGTTACTGAGCAGATGTAGATTTAAATGGGAAGAAGCGTTGCCGGGGCTAAATAATGAGGATTGGGAAAATATGTGGGATACCCCTTTTTCAAGATTAATCTCTACTCGAGATTGTCTTATACAGTATAAGTTTCTTCATAGGGTCTATTTGACCCCAGCGAGCATGGCCCACATTTTTGGAGTTAGAGAATCACCTTGCTGGAGATGTGCGCTTGAGGAAGATGATTTTATGCATATTTTCTGGGAATGTCCAGCTATTATGGACTACTGGGAGGGTATCCTGACATGTATTCGGGAGGTAACCTCAATCCCGTTAATTCCGTCGGTCAAACATTGTTTATTAGGATTGGTGGATGATCTTACGCCCAGTACAGCGATCAGAACTTGACTTGTGATACTTTTCTTCCATGCTAAGAAACGGATTGTTTTGTCATGGAAGAAATCCTCCCCCCCAGACCTAACTTGAGAAGTAGGGACTGTATGTCTACTATGGAAAGGTATTAGGAGTTGGGGGATCCGGTGGGAGGCACATGTGCTTGAACTAGTCTGCTCTAAATTTTGCGAAACTTGTACCTAGGAATGGAAGATAGAGGACAATTTTGGGTTATCTAAAGATCCTAAATGGTGTTTGGTTTTAATCTGGTGTGGGTTGTGCTGCCCCCCCCCTTTTTTTTTGTGCTTGTGCTTGTTTTGTTTTTGGTGTTGTGATGTTGTAATATTGGAAAATTGTTCAATAAAGAGAATTTAAAGAGAGAAAACAGAGACTTAGTTAATGTAAATTGTGAACACTACCCATGATACCCTATTAACACCGTAATGTCTCAATGTAACAAGCTTTTTGTCATGAAAGATTCTTACAATTAACAATTATTATTTTTATTATTATTATTTCATATTGCAATGTGGTGAAAAGAGACCAACACTCTGGAGTCAGGTCTAGGTCCTGATTTTGTGGAAAGGCCACTTGCCATAGCTTAGGCAATCAAAGTTTAGGGCAGCAGCAGACAGACCTTAGTTGATTATTCCATCCTGTTAGTTAAGGGCCACGCACAATTGCATGGAAATACATCTGAAACATCCTCTAGTGTGTGCTACTAGTAGTGAGAGTAGGAAAAACATAGCTGGCTCTGGTTTAGTCATTAACCACTTAACAACCGCCCTATAGACAAATGACGTCTACAGGGCGGTTGCTTAATTCTGGGAGGACGTCTATTGACGTCCTCCCAGAATCGCGCTTCCCGCGCGCCGACAGACGACGACGGGATTTGAAACTAACGGATTCGATACCGTTCACCGGAAAGGTGTTTTAGTCCTGGATCTGGACTGAGGTCTCACAACCAGAGAAAAGTGGTGTAACGTTATACTTTATTATTATTATTTTTATTATTAACAATTAACATTCTTAGAAAGTACTGTTTTTCGAA
>BLSH010188236.1:10318-21961 GCA_018402905.1 Glandirana rugosa | reverse complement strand
TAATTTGTGGTATGCATATGCTGGGTGTGAGAAATAACCTGTTAACATATGACAATTTTGGGGAAAAAATAAAAAATAAATAAAAAATTCATTTTGCAAAGAATTGTGGGAAAAAATTACAACTTCAAAAAATTCACCATGCCTCTTACTAAATACCTTGGAATGTCTACTTTCCAAGAAGGGGTCATTTGGAGGGTATTTGTACTTTCCTGGCTTGTTAGGGTCTCAGGAAATGACATAGGCCGTCAGTAAATCAAGTGTGATCAATTTTCAGTGATTGGCACCATAACTTGTAGACTCTATAACTTTCACAAAGACCAAATAATATCCACTAATTTAGTTTTTTTTACCAAAGATAGGTAGCAGTATAAATTTTGGCCAAAATTTATGAAGAAAAATTACTAATTTGCAAAATTTTATAACAGAAACGAAGAAAAATTCATTTTTTTACAAAATTTTCGGTCTTTTTTTAATTATAGCGCAAAAAATAAAAAACCCAGCGATGATTAAATACCACCAAAAGAAAGCTCTATTTGTGTGAAAAAAAGGACGCAAATTTCATATGGGTATAGTGTTGCATGACTGAGTAATTGTCATTCAAAGTGTGAGAGCGCTGAAAGCTGAAAATTGGTCTGGTTGTTAAGGGGGTTTAAGTGCCCAGTTGTCAAGTGGTTAAATCTGGGTCAGGGCTACCTAGAGGCCAGGGCTGGATGACTCATCCTGGCAGCTCTCTGGTGCCTCCCCCTGTTTCTAGAATATTTGAGAATGTTCTGGAACTAGAAGTTGGAGGTAAGGAGGGGCTGCCTTGAATATGTATTGACATGGACCATGCCAGCAGGGAAGTCAGGTGGAAGATGGAGAAACAGTGCTAAGGAGGGACTGTCAGTAGCCCTTGAGGAACCCCTGCCAGGAAGGGGATTTACCTCGGGCTGGAGCTTGGGAAAGCTGGCCTGGAAGGATCCCACCACAGGAGGCAATTGGAGGGATTCATGCTAGAGAGACAGCGGAGGGAGCAAGGAGAGACAGTGAGTAGATCAGCACAGTGCAGGGAGAAGACAAGGGGAGAGACTGTGAGCTGTAACAGTGCTCTTTTGAAGACTGTGGTGTGCCAAGTCTTCAATCACCTTGCCCTGGGGAATCTCCATGTGTGTGTGCCAGTCAGAAGGACTGGGGGAAGCAAGCAGCCAGGTGGACTGGTATTTTCTGCAGTGGTAGAACTGGGCTCAGTATCTACAGGGAAGCAGAAGGAGATGCTGTTCACTCCACATGTGCTACTTTACCCAACAACGCACAGGAAGTTCCTAGTATGTAATGGGCTGTTGCTGAATTAACAAGAGACAGTTAATTACCCTGGAGTGATCAGCAGGTGCTGTACATAGAGGAACCATGTGTGTGCAGGATTAAGGAAGAAGGGATTCTTTGTAAATAGGGAGGACGCTGTCCCTTGTTCTGTTTTCTGGACGTTTTCAAGTTGAGCATCCCATAATACCCCATCAAAGTTATAATCCCCTAATAAAACAACCCTGTAGCAGGTAGAAGCTGTAAGCATGATGGTAATTATACAGTTGGTTGGGGGGGTGTTTGTTAAGCATTATCAGTAGCAGAAAGTAGAAGGTTTAAGTTAAGGTAGGAGAGGATGATATATAGCTAAGAACATTGAACTTGGTATAGACATTTAACCAGTGTGAGTTAAAGCCACACTGGTGCTATCATATGAAGCAGCCAAAACACAGGGGGACAGCCAATGCAACTCAACAGGTCTGCAACTGGAG
The DNA here is from genome assembly GCA_018402905.1 of Glandirana rugosa. Lineage (NCBI taxonomy): Eukaryota > Metazoa > Chordata > Amphibia > Anura > Ranidae > Glandirana > Glandirana rugosa. The sequence continues at coordinate 20,189 of BLSH010188236.1, read as the reverse complement.
GCCATAACTGGACAGCCAGAAATGGTACAACTTCAAATACACAAACATACCGAGTCTCACTGGAGGTTCGTTCTGTGTTTTCATCTTGGGCCTTCCACAGAAAATCATCAAAATCTTGGACTTTTTGTTGGAAAATATCAGCCAGAGATCTGGTTCTCTCCAAGCATTCCATCTCCTGATCTCTGGACCGCTGGTCAATGCTGGTGAGATCAACTAATAAAGAGTAAGATGGAGATCACTGTATACAAGGGGTCATAGCACACTTATATAGTCAGAGGGGTTGCTTTTCTATAGGCAAGCAGGCTATTCACTTTGTAAGGGCATTTTTCCCAAAGCTTAGTGAAGGAGGTGAAGCTCTACTGACTTAAGCCTCGTACACATGGGACGAGGATTGTACGTACAATCATTGCAAATCGTATGTTGCATAATGTAACTTGCATACTGACTGCACTACACGATCGTACGACCACAGAAGAACTTTCAGGTGCATGTAATTAGCATCCGGCCGTTCCTGACTTCTGAGCATGTGTGTTTTGCACAATACAACTTGTTGTACCAACTTCTCTGTACACACGATACAATGGTCGTATGAGCGCTTGTTGGTACGACCAAGTTTTCTAGTCTGCTCATACAACTCCCTTGTACGACCGTCGTATGTTCGACTGTTCTAATTGCGCATACGAACGATCGATATCGCATACAAAGGTCGTTAGTACGACCTGTTGTATACGATCGTCGTCCCGTGTGTACGAGGCTTTAATCATCATATCCAATCATTTGCAAGAAAAAATGCATTTTATTTATTTGCCTCACCTGCGATTGGTTATTCTTTGCAAAGTGAAATTTCTAAGTTCTGGGTAAATTCCGTTGCAAAGTTAACAGCCTATTTGCCTTTAGTCAATTAACCCCAGAATATTTTTATAACAAGAAGATTCAAACAGACAGTTTTCAAAATATTGTTTGGAGTACAACCCCCCAGACATTTGTTGTGTAAAGTTAGTTATATGTTGCAATAGTCATAAAACTATGTTCAAATTCAGTTAAGATCATTATTGAGATAAGATAAGTTATTGAGCTACGTTGGCCAAATGTACTTAAAAATAAAATCCACTGTCTTTTTTACTTTATCTATAGGATGTGGGATTTAGGGCGCATTTATGTTAGATTTGTTTAATTGATGCAGTGTTTTTTTTTTCGTATTTGTATTATTTCCCTTTTTATTTTACGTTTTTATGGCTGTCTGTTTTTTATTATTTAAAAACAAATAAACTATAATGAGGTTAATCAGGGACCATTTGTGACACAAAAATGGGTGCAGGATAGTTGAAAGGGTTTCCTGTAGCCCTAAGGAGCCATTTAAAGCCAGATGCACCAATTTCACCTCCCCCAGTTGACTCTACAGCATTTTCCCAACTTCTGGGGCAATAAAATTTCTTCATAAACTTTGATCACTTTTAATTGACTCTAGCAGATTGGAGAAGGGTTAAAAATCAGTTTTAGGTGTTTATTGCTATTGGTATCCCTGTCCAAAGATGTCTCCTTCTTCCTGTCCTACTGACACTTTGTCCCATCCTGATATATGCTATATTACCAAAAGTATTGGGGCGCCTGACTTTATATGCACATGAAGTTTACTTACATCCCAGTCTTAGTCCGTAGGGTTCAATACTGAGTTGGTCCAACCTTTGCAGCTATAACAGCTTCAACTGTTCTGGGACAGCTGTCCACAAGGTTTAGAAGTGTGTCTAGGGGAATGTTTGACCATTCCTCCAGAAGCGCATTTGTGAGGTCAGGCACTGATGTGGACGAGAAGGCCTCTGCTCTAATTCATCCCTAATGTGTTCTTTTGGGTTAAGGTCAGGACTATGTGCAGGCCAGTCAAGTTCCTCCACCCCAAATTTGCTCATCCATGTCTTTATGGACCTTGCTTTGTGCACTGGTGCCCAGTCAGTTGGAACAGGAAGGGGCAATCCCCAAACTGTTCCCACAAAATTGGGAGATTGACATTGTCCAAAATGCCTTTCTATGCTGATGCCTTAAGAGTTTCCTTCACTGGAACTAAGGAACCAAGCCCAACCCCTGAAAAACAACCCCACACCATAATCCCCCTTGGACCAGTGCACAAATCAAGGTCCATAAAGACATGGATGAGAGAGTCCTGACCGCTACCCAATAGAATACCTTTGGGATGAATCAGAGGGGAGACTGTGAGCCAGGCCTTCTTGTCCACATCAGTGCCTGACCTCACAAATGCGCTTCTGGAAAAATGGTCAAAAACTCCCATAGACACTCCTAAACCTTGTGGACAGCCTTCCCAGAAGAGCTGAAGCTGTTATAGCTGCAATTGGTGGGCTAATTCAACATTGAACCCTACGGACTAAGACTGGGATGCCATTAAAATTCATGTGCATGTAAAGGCAGGCGTCTCAGTACTTTAGGTAATATAGTGTATGTGGTATCATCTAGATAAGAAGTGAGGGAGATCTCCTCCAGACACGGCTATGGAAAAGCAGAAACAATTAAATTGGTTCTAGCCTTTTTCACTCAAGTAAGTGCGTTGTGGGCTGTTTTTTAGTCTCCACAGATGAGACTTCTCTCTCCAACCCCCCAACCAGTTGCAGGGAGTCGAAAGTTCTTTAAGATTCAAAAGTCTTGTAGTTTGACTTACCATAGAAATCGGCAGGGTTGCTGTATCTTGGGCATGGATAGCCTATAGAAGTGAAATACTGCACCATGTCTTTTGCTGTTCCAGAATAGATTGTGGCTCCTGAAGACAGTAGGAGAACCAAGTCAAAAAGCTGGAATATGTCAGAGCGGGGCTGATGGATTGACAATAAAACCAAACGGTTTCCCCTGGCAAGCCTGGACAAGGTTATCACAAGATTATGAGCTGTAAAACTGTCCAAGCCAGAGGTAGGTTCATCAAGAATCAAGATGCCTGCAAGACAAAAGCGGAATGAATTGAAAGTGGTTGGGGTTTGAGGTTTTTGAGTTGCTATAAGAATACTGATGATCCATAGTATACAAACTTTTACAATCCACTTCTGAGATAATTGGGTTGAAAGGTAACTAGGCTGTTGACTGTAAGGGAATTTTCACTTTCCAATGATGGAGGTAAGGCTCTGCTGATTTCCATCATCCAATCATGGCAAAATACAAAATATTTTTTAAAAGCAAAATACTAAATATTTTTTCTATTTTGTATGTGATTGCGTATTCTCGGCAAAGAGAATTTTCACCACATTCACTAAGGGAGAAGCTACTTGCAAAATGAAAATCTCCTTTACAAGGAAACAAATCAAGTACAATGACTGCAATGCTTCTGCTGTGAATTTTGAAGCTGGGTTACTCTACAGTGTTCGCAGCTACAAAAGCCAGTGATGGCTTGTTTTAAGGCTCATTTACTGTTGTCATTATGAGGAAATTTTCACATTGTAAGGGAATTTGGAAGGTTTTTTTTATTATTTAAATTTTCCTTGCATGTGATTGTAAACTGAATCTTCCCATCTTCACTAAGCTAAGGAAAATATCCCTTGCAAAATAAACCACCGGATTGCCTTTAGTAAATCAGCCATAATGGCTTCATTGCTTTTGCTGTGAATTTTGAAAACTGATTGTTCTACAGTGGTTTGGATGCCTTCATGGGCGTCTGCAGGTAGGGGCAAGGGGGGGGCAAGTGCCCCCCCCTGGAATCAGGGATCGCAAGGTGTCCACCATAGGTATGTGCACGGTTGTGCCCAGGCACGCACACCCTAATCACCCGAGTGCAGCGCACAGAGTGTGAGCAGGTGCTGGGCGCTGGAACACTCTCCATGTACCAGCACCCGGCACAAGAAGGTAGATTACACTGTGGATGGCAGCCGGCAGTCTAGCATCGGGAGTCAGCACACACAAAACCCTTCCTGCTCTCCCAGCTCTGCATATACAGACAGAGGAGGGGGCAAGGTGAGTTATCCACAGCCACTCAAGCCTGCAGAGTGTATCAACAGGAGCCTGACCTGCCACTGTAAGTTATAGACAACTCTCTTCTGTGGGGGGGATTGGGTATGCATACTGGCATAGCACAGGCCTGGAATCTGCACCCTGTACATAGCACACGCCTGGAATCTGCACCCTGTACATAGCACATGCCTGGAATAAAGTCTGCCATTTCCCCCTTAAAAATAAATAATTGAAAGTCGTGGCTAAGCCCCTACCATTCATGACATTGTCAAAAGGGGTGGAGCATGGGTGAACTTAAAATGATGCCCCCCCCTGAAAAAAGTTCTGCGGACGCCCATGGATGCCTTTGCTGTGATTTTTAAAAGTGGATTCCTCTACAGTGCCTGCAGTTTTAAGCAAATCAACCCCAATGGCTTCAATGCGCTTGCTGTGAATTTTGAAGACAGATTGCTCTACAGTGCCTGCAGCTACAAAGGTCAGCGATGGCTTGTTTTAAAACATATTTACTATTGGTTAGAAATATGTACATACTTGAATGGCCATAACTTGGCAACAGATTCAGTTCAAAGCAGTAGCTGGTTAATAATTGGTAACATAATTGCTAACTTCAGGCTTCTTACCAGGGTTCCATAGAAGTTGGACAGCAATGCTGACTCTTCTCCTCTCTCCTCCAGACACCCCTCGTGTGTACTCATTGCCCACTTTAGTGTTTGCACATTGCCGTAACCTGAGCTCTGCTATAACGTCTTCAACCTTGCAAGAAATTAAAATACAATGTTCACAAATAGCACTTAAGGATTTAAGTTAAAGTATACCTAAAACCAAACCTTTTTTACTTTTAGGTAAAGTGTGGAAGTGTTAAAGTGATTGCAAATGATCACCTTGTAAAACAATCCTTTCAGTTAAAGAGGAGGTGGCCGGAGGATACACGATACTGGAAGCAGAGTGAGAGGCGTTACTGCGCCGCTTTGTTTTTATCTATTCGCTGTTTTTTTCTGAATTGATGTAAGCAGGCATTTTGTTATAGTAATAAATGCAGGTGTTTTTTAACTTACTACACTATGGGAGCTTCTTTGTTTTGCCTTTATACCTGAGTGTTATGCGGGTGAATTGATTATTGGTGGAAGTCAGCCGTGATCAGAGAGTGGAGAGAGAAGTGTAGAGGATGGGTCTTAAAGGAAAAGGTTGCTTAATAAGTGGCTTGATGATGAATATGGGTGCTTTATCTCTGGTTTAGAGGTGAGAGTTCTGTGAGCACGGGACGGGAGAAACAGCACCTACCCAGTAGTCCTTTTGGTGGTGTGCCTACAGACCCCCCAAATCGGCTCCTTCTGCACGAGTGAAGCACTTTAAGGCCTCATACACACGGGCGTATCTTTAAAATAAACAAAACGTCGGGCCCGACGTCAAGGAAAAAAAATCGGCATTTTTCGGCGTTAGTGAGCAACGGTGTCAATAGGCGTTTTTTTTAAAAAAATCATCCCTCTGCTATTTTTCAACCTAAAAACGTTGGCGTCAAAAAACGCCGGAAAATGCGGGTACAATATTAGTTGGCGTTTGTTGGCGTTATGTGACGTCGGCGTCAAAAAACGCCAAAACGTTACAGTCTCAGAACGCAATGGCCATGGGTTCTACTTTCAGCTCACTAACACCGACGTCATCTACAGCTCAAAAACGCCAACGTTTTTATGGGGCCATTGACTAACATGGAGGGCTGCAAAAAACACCAGAAAATGCCGGCGTCAAAAAACGTCCGTGTGTATGAGGCCTAAAAGTTTTTTGAGCACGGATTGCACTAGGTCACTTTGGATTTTGTTTTGAGAGGCTGTACTTCATGAGAGACATTTACGATAAAAGAAGTGGGAGCACACTTTAACAAAATCTGTTCATGTTCATTATGGTTAAAGATTATTGATATTCAAGTATTTATTATTGAATTATGCTTTATTATGTTTTATTAATTCATCTATGATTTTGCACACTTCCACGTGTTTACATTGCTATTCACTTTATGGTGTGATTTTCACACAATTTGTTTAAAAGGAGGATTAGGCTGCGCAGTATCATCAATTATACCATCTGTATGGGGGTTGGGCTGCCAGGGGCATGACAGATCTAACTGATCCCAAGTACAGGGATCAGTAGATCTGTCATGTCCCTCCTCACAGAATGGGAAACCGCCATGTTTACATCGGCGGTTCCCCGTTCCGGCTCTCTGACAGGCGATCGTGGGTCGCCGGCGGACATCGAGTCCACCTGAGCTGCATGAGTGAGCCGCCGTTTATAGATGGCGATTTGCGCTACAGAGCCACTCTGCAGCAGTAAAAAGACGTAACGCGGTCAGGAATCGGTTAAATGGTTTCTAAACCCAAGAACAATATTTTATTATATTGCCGCATATCAGTTCTTAGTTGCGGTGGCCACATTTGAAAGAACATTTTTAGCAAGCACAGAAGATACCTGTTGATCTTGCCAGAAATGTTGTGTCTTTGCCTGGGTGGCAACCATGGTTCCTCCATAGATACAGTGCATAAGTGTAGCCACCCAAGGACACCAAGTGTGTTATTTAGAGGATCGGCAGGTGAATATAAAAGAAATTAAAAAAAAAACAATACACCCACCACATCTATGGACTGGTGGGCTGCAATATATTACATGTTGTCCATCTAATATATAACAGGTAAGAAACAAAAAACATTTAGCCTCGGTTCACACTGCAGCGATGCGGGAACCCTGCAAATTCACTGCGGGTGTGAGTTCACACTGCCATATGCAAACTCTGGGGAGTGTCAATACAATGTTAATGACACCCCCAAATCAGTACGCATATCGCACTGCGAACTGCAAACTCGCACAGGAATCGGATCGCATGGTGTGAACCACCATGCGATCCGATTCTGACCCTGCAAAAAAAAAGGGTCCTGTGCGAGTTTTCTCCGATTGCAATGCAAATTCAGTCATACAATCTCTATGACTGACTTTACATCGCACAGAGATCGCATGTGACTGACACTGCAGTGCGGTGCGAAATCATGAGATCGGAGCAGTGTGAACCCAGCCTTAGTCTGTAAATGCAGCTAAAATTAAAGAATGTATAAGACTGAATACACTTAAAGTGATTGTAAATGATCAACTTGTAAAACAACCCCTTCAATTTAAATAGAAATGAAAGGCAAAACATTTTTGCATAGATATAAAAAAGCATTCTAAATACCTTTTATACACATTGCCTCTGTTTTCACCTGCATTAGAGCAACAGCACACTGAGCTTCCCAATGAATGGCTGTGCAGCGGGGATGTGTCAGGACAAGTCTGATCATTGGAGGAGAGTTAACTGAGTTCCCAGCATAGCTGGAGAACTGACCACGATGTGCTCTCCTGCTTAGTGTGGTCAGTTTTTAATAGGAAAGCAGAGGGACTGGCAGGAACACCAGGGGTTTTACATCAAAGAAGCAATACAAAGAGAACAGGATAGTTTCTCATGCAAGTACATGGTACAGAAGACACATATCAGGAATAAGAAGTGTTGGGGTAACAAATGCTTTAAATGATTGTTTTTGCGTAAATTTGCTGCTCACCCGCTTTTGCCGCTGTTCGTCTGAGAAAGATTTAGGAAGGCGAAGCTTGGCTATAAATGACAGCGTTTCTCGGACAGTGAGGTGAGGCAACAATTGATCATCCTGACGGACATGAGCGACGCACTTCTTCACCATATTCCTTGTGCTGAGTTTCCCATTAATGAGAATTTGTCCTGATTTAATCTTCCCACCTTCATCCTTACATGTGATGATGTCTAAAAGAGTTGTCCTTCCACACCCTAAACCAAAGAAAACAAAAATTTAAAAATATTCACAAAAAATTCTCTTTGTCTTACTTGCAGCAAAGCAAAATATAGCAAATGCCTGGAATAAACACTCTCTCTATCTTTTCTTGGATGCAAGTTAGAGTAAAAGAAACATTAAACAAAAAAGAAACTTAATCTCTAAGAGTAATAAAAACAGACCAAAACAATACAAATGGTGACTTCAGGTCCAAAGGCACGGGGTTCAGAGTATGCTGGCATCTAAGCAATTACATACAACCAACAAACACTTGAATACCAGTTCCTATGAATACTATACCCTATAAACCAGTCTTTCTCAACCTTTCCAACACCAAGGAACCCTTGAAATAATTCTCCGGTCTCGGGGAACCCCTGCGAAAAATGACATATCTACAACTCATGATACATTAGTGTGATGGTCAGTGGGAAGAATGCTCCTTATATTTGTGGTCATTGGGAAGAATTACCCCCTTAAAGATAGATAAAAAGATCAATGGTATCATTGGGAATTTATCTGAGAGATAGAAATTGACCATTGCTCAAGGAACCCCTAGCAACCTCTGAAGGAACCCTGGTTGATAAACCCTGCTATAAAGTAATCAACTCAAACATCCAGAAGCCATCCTTATAAATACACTCTATAGTTTATTGCAGTGGTTCTCAGCCTTAGTCCTCAAGTACCCCCAACAGGCCATGTTTTGGGAACTTCCCTTAGATAAAATAGCTCTTATCAATACCATGTCATTGATATTGATATTAAAGCAGCTGTGCAAATTAATGTAAAACCTGAAAAACACGGCCCGTTGGGGGAACTTGAGTACCAAGGTTGAGAACCACTGGTTTATTGTACATCATAAAAATGTCTCTCTATATACAATATATAATTGTAGCACCCTCCTAGGTAGGTGCTAGTATAGTTAGGTAAGTGTTTGTTTTTTATAGATAAGTTTAGTTGCCACATGTAGTGGATGGCTGTAATGATGGTCTTCTGGCTCAATGTACTCAGTGAGCTGCAGTCGATTGGTTAAACCTAATCAGTGTGCTCAGCTACTGCTAGTCTGCTGGATAGCTTTCTCTGTATCCAAGCAACTTGAGAAGTTTCTGGATGATAGATGTGAAGCTATGCAGATAGCAGCATGAATATTGATACAACCCTGGTCTATCCCAGAAAGGCAGGCTCTGAAGGCAGGCTGGGAGACTGTATTTATTCTTCAAACAGAGCTCTTGGTCTTGTCCCAGAGTGGAGGAGTGCAGCCAGAGGGGGACATGTTGCCCTCTCAAGCACAGGCTGCCATGTGGAGGCCTCAGGTAGGCGACTTGACAGTGGTGGCTGGTGTATGAGGGGCACTTTGGCGCCGCCTCCCCGCCGGCTAAAGAGACAAGAAAAAAAAAGTCAGCCAGGCCCCCCTGCAGGTGGCGCCGGTACATTGACGTTTTTTTTTTCTCGGCTCCTTAGCTGTCACCTGACAGCCAAGAAGTGAGCCTATTGGTTGGCCATTAAAGTCTATGTGTGTGCGCTGAACAGGCGCGCACACATCGTCTGATTGGCTGCCCTGAGCCTGCGGCTCAGTGTGATTGGATGCCGGGGGCAGATCACTGTGGCAGCGGACTTGACTCCCGCTCCACAGAGACCCTGACCGCCTGACTATGGAGAACAGCCACTCTCCGCATGCCGAATCTCTGCAGATTGCCAGCCCGCTTCTGCGCATGCCGAATCTCTGCAAACTGCTAGCCCGCTTCTCCGCATGCCGAACTCTGCATTAATCCTGCCTGCCTTCCTATTGGATAGGGTAAGTGCAGGACTTTTCCCGACCTCGGGGGGTCTCTGCAAAGTACCCCACCTGTGTCACTCGCTGTAAAAGTGCCCCCACCTGTGTTATTGGCTGCATAAGTGCCCCACCTGTGTCACTGGCTGCAAAAGTGCCCCCACCTGTGATACTGGCTGCATAAGTGCCCCCACCTGTGTTACTCGCTGCATAAGTTCCCCCACCTGTGATATTGGCTGCATAAATGCCCCCACCTGTGTTATTGGCTGCATAAGTTCCCCCACCTGTGTTACTGGCTACATAAGCGTCTTCGCCCGACCGTTAGACGTCTCTAAGCCGT
>BLSH010188218.1:1025316-1037816 GCA_018402905.1 Glandirana rugosa | reverse complement strand
GATAGATAATAATATACTGCAATATAATGCGCCAAATGTACAGTGACACACAAAACTATATGACATCAAAGTGGCAGTAATGCACACAGAACTATATGGTGTTAAACTGGCAGTAACCTACACAGAAGTAAATGGCATTAAACTTGCTGTGACGCAATCAAATAGACAGTGTTCAACCGTCACTACACTGACGCTATCTGAACTGTCCTTACTCTAGCTATACACTAATGTAAAGATTACTGACATGGTCTCACTACACTACACTGAAACTATCAGAGCTGCCCCTACTCTAGCTATATACTAATGTAAAGATTACTGACATGGTCTCACTAAAATGAAACTATTTGAGCTGTCCCTATTCTACATATACATTAATGTATGTATGAATGACACGGTCTCACTACACTACAGTAAAACTATTTGTGCTGTCCCTACTTTAGCTGCACAATATGCAAAGCTGAATGATGGTCCTCCTCACTACACTCACACTATCCCTAGACTGACACTAAACTAATATTCTACACTGCCAATTGAAGCAAAATAGCACATTTTAGCACACTAGCTAACTAATAGCACTGAACAGAGCCCTGTTCTATCTCTCTCCAGCCGAAATCACACTGAAAATGGCTGCCATTGAAAGAATAATTTTATACTGTGGGGCAGGAATGAGCCATGATTGGATAAAGTCATAATGACAGTGTCCAATCATGACTCTGACAGTGCTCTGTACCCTGATTGGCTGAAGCTTTTACTGCTTCAGCCAATAAGGGCTGGCAATACATTGTTCAGTGCCGCATTGCATTTTGGTCTGTTCACGGGGCCGAACAAACGGTTGAATGTCCCGTTTGTTCGGATGTTCGCCAAATGACCGAACATTGAAAGTTTGGCCCGAACCTATGCTCAGGCCGAACCGTTCGCCCATCCCTAGTGGCCACCATTATTTTCCACCACTACCTTAACCCTCCACCTTCCATTTGAGAAAACCCCATAGATGCTCAATAGGGTTTAAGCCTGGAGACATGCTTGGCCAGTCCATCACCTTTATCTTCAGGTTTTTTAGCAAGGCAGTGGTCATCTTGAGTTTGTATTTGGGGTTGTTATCATGTTGGAAAGCTGCCCTGCGGCCCAGTCTCTGAAGGGAGGGGATCATACTCTGATTCAGTATGTCACAGTACATCATGGTGGCATTCATGGTTCCCTCAATGAACTGTAGCTCCCCAGTGCTGGCAGCACTCATGCAGCCCCAGACCATGACACTCCCACCACCATGCTAGACTGTAGGTAAGACACACTTGTCTTTGTACTCCTCATCTGGTTGCCGCCACACAAGCTTGACACCATCTGAACCAAATACGTTTATCTTGGTCTCATCAGACCACAGGACATGGTTTCAGTAATCCATGTCCTTAGTCTGCTTGTCTTCAGCAAAATGTTTGTGGGCTTTCTTGTGCATCATCTTTAGAAGAGGCTTCTTTCTGGGATGACATGCAGACCAATTTGATGTAGTATGCGGAGTATGGTCTGAGCACTGACAGGCTGACCCCCTACCCCTTCAACCTCTGCATCAATGCTGGCAGCACTCATATGTCTATTTTCCAAAGACAACCTCTGGATTTGACGCTGAGCATGTGCACCCAGCTTCTTTGGTCGACCATGCGAGGTCTGCTCTGAGTTGAGCCTCTCTTGTTAAACTGCTGTATGGTCTTGGCCAACATGCTGCAGCTCAGTTTCAGGGTCTTGGAAATCAGCTTATAGCCTAGGCCATCTTTATGTAGAGCAAAAATTATTTTTTCCAGATCCTCAGAGAGTTCTTTGCCATGAGGTGCCATGTTGAACTTCCAGTGACCAAAAGAGTGAGAGCAATCAGTGCGGGAGTGCCTGGATGGCTGCCTAGCTGGGAGCTCCGCACCCTCGATGGTCTTTGGCATCCTTGGCTCCCTGTAGATCAAATATAAATCACAGAGGGTGCACCACTCAAAAACACCAGGGACACTGATAGTTCAGTATAGAGACATTCACACCTGTGTCAGGTGCTCTGGTTCCGGATGTTCCTCCTCATCCAAAAGTCCAAATGGAATGAAGCAAAAAGAACCGGCACACTGAAGTAATGATATCCAATATTCTTTATTCCATGCCCATAAAATACAGAACACGCAGACGCATTTCGGCTTGTGGCCTTGTTCACAGCATGCTGTGAACAAGGCCACAAGCTGAAACGCGTCTGCGTGTTCTGTATTTTATGGGCATGGAATAAAGAATATTGGATATCATGCATACCTTGTTGATCAATTCGAGACGGCTGCGCAGGAATACCCTAGCACCTCAAGACCCCAGGCAGCTGTAGAACAGGTCGGCACTTCACGACACCGAGCCTTGAATTCTCCGGCCGAACGATCACCCATGTAGAGGAGCACCAATATGGCCGCAGCGATGGCCTGAAGAACTACCGGAGGCACTGTCAGCCTCTTCTACCACTCGAGCTGGTCGGTAGGGTATGGGAATGAAAAATCAAACACTCCCCCAAGCAGGGAAGCTCGGCGGGGCAACACAGATCAGCCCATCTCGGACTCCTAACCCCAATTTAGGCGCCCGCCGGGTGGACCAAGATGAGCGGCCTGCTAGGAGCATTATCTCAGGAGGACACCCAAGCTTACAGCGGACCTTCTTTTAAATCCCCTGCAGGAATATTCAGGGCTCCTTGGAATATCAAACACACAAGTCAAGACTCCGGGGTCCCGCTTATTAATAGGACACCCAGGCTTTACAACTACATAGAAGAAGGGGGTAAATAGGAGGTGGAGGAAGGGTCATTCTGGGAGATACCTCCCCAATAACAAAAAGGGACTCTACTCATTTGGCCCAGGCACCCCTCAACAGCTTTGTCTCCTTTGTGAATGCAGACCACGCACGCTAGAAGGTCTCTCACGCAACTTTTCTCAGGAGCCATTCAAACCTCTCCCCAGGCTATGGCCTTAGAGGGGGCTCGGTCTAAAATTACAGCCCAGGAGGCCCAACTACAATCTAGGCCTGTTATAGCTCCAGCCACTCTCACTCTTTCTCCGGACCCCAACCACACCTCGGTCCTTCCTCTTTCCATTTCTCCAGCCTCCACAGAGTTGCTGCTTCACCACACGATGGAGGACTTTACAGCTACGCCGGCAGGCCACCTCTCTACGCATTCCGAGTCCCCTACTCTTAGTCCGATAACTCATGACACCCCACTCAACACTGCGGACTTGTTTCTTAAATTTTCCAACTTATTGGAAAGAGGCCTGGAGAATACAGCCGTGAAAATCACGGGAGACATCAAAGTGGACTTTCACAATCTAGGATCTAGAATGGAGGCGATTGAGCAAAAATTGGATATTACTGTTTCCAGAACCAACCAAAACTCCTCTCAAACACAAGTCCTGCAAGAACAACTGGACACTGCCTTATCAAGAATTAACGATCTTGAAAACATCAAGATGTTACAACTTCAGGATTAGGGGCCTGCCGGAGTCAATTACGAAAATCACACCAGCTGTCCAAGACCTGATTCTTTCTTTAATTCCTAATGTTCCGAAACACAAGCTGGAGCTGGACAGAGCCCATAGAGCCCTGGGTCCCCCCAGGAAGGATTGCGCTTCCAGGGACATAATAGTTAAGCCTCATTTCTACACCATCAAAGAAGAGCTTATGAAACAGTCTCGGTCCAACTCCAATATTGCATGCATGGGACATCAAATACAAATATTTGTGGACTTGTCCCCCACCACTATTCAAAAGAGGAGAGCCCTTAAACCGCTTTTACAAGTTCTACAACAAAAAGACCTCAAATATTGGTGGGCCTTCCCGTTTGGTGTCAAATTCACCCACAAAAGGAAAAACCTACTCCTTTTCAAGCCTCCCGGAGGGAGAAAAAATTCTCTTAAACCTGAGACTGATTTCTCAAGAAGCTCCAATGGACACCGCTGATCCGGCTGGATCCAATGTGAAGAAACCTCTCCCTGCGAGCCCTGCTTCACCGCTCTGGACAAAATTGCAGAGCAAGAAGTCCAAAGATAATAGACCTCCTTAATTCTCCACACTGGGGTGTTTTGATTTAAGGGATTTGTTATTTTTGGGACTTGTGTTAATGTTGACCAATCTTGATTTTTTTATTTTTCAGCTGCTCACTCGGATTATGAAAGACTCAGTCAACCATGGGTTTGGCATATGCCTAGATTTTTCATTTTGTTTCTGAACTATTAAGGACCGTTGTCTAGTATTTGCCCCATACTTGGGTTTTAACTTAAGTTTGCTTAAGCTGTTGGTTTGTGAGCATCTAACCACCGGCCTCGAGCTGTGGGAGCTATTCTCTAGCTCTGACCATTGGGTAGTATGACACCCTATGGATAGCTTGACTATCCGGGTCTTAGTTAGCTACTGTGTTGAGCCAGGGAATACCCTGACTGAGAGGGCCCCATGTACCTCCACTTGTCCCCGGGTTTTCCGCGGAGATCTCTGTGATAAGTTGTCTGCCCAGGAAGGGACAGACAATTTCATTGTCCATACATATAGGTATGGCTCACTTCCCTCAGCGGAAGGCTGGGATCGTGGGTTGGAGAGGTCAATGCACCCCTCAGACTCCACCCCCATTAGCGTTATTTAGGAGTAACGGTTATTAAGATAAGATAAAGATAAGATAAACCTTTATTCGTCCCACAGTGGGGAAATTTCTTTGTTACAGCAGCATGAAAAAATAAAAAATAAATGCGAATATATAAAAGAATAGACAATAAACATACTATAGTATACAAGTATATACACAACACAATGTATAAATACAAATAAGGAAAAAGTACGTATTGCAGGTAGTATTGCACACAGGTGGTATTGCACGTATTGCAAGTGATATTGCACACAGGTAGTATTTTACACAGTTAAACAGTAATAACAGTGTGTATTATGGTTCACTGGGAGCAGCTTTGATTGTAAAGTCTAATAGCAGCAGGGAGAAAAGACCTTCTATAATGCTCCTTCAGACACTTAGGATGTAACAGTCGGTCACTGAAGGAGCTGCTCAGCGAGGTAACGGTTTCATACAGGGGGTGAGAGGCGTTCTGCAGCAATGATGATAGTTTTGCTACCATCCTCCTTTCTCCCACCTCCTGTACAGTGTCCAGGGGAATCCCCAGGACTGAGCTGGCCTTCCTGATCAGCTTGTCCAGTCTCTTCCTGTCTGCAGTAGAGATGCTGCTGCCCCAGCAGACCACACCATAGAATATGGCTGAGGCCACCACAGAGTCAAAAAAGGTCTTCAGTAGCTCTCCTTGCACTCCAAAAGACCTTAGCCTCCTCAGCAAAAAGAGTCTGCTCTGCCCTTTCTTATAAATTGCCTCAGTGTTGTCTGCCCAGTCCAGTTTGTTGTTTAGGTGAACACCCAGGTATTTGTAAGAGTCCACTCTCACAATGTCCTTTCCCTGAATGTTTACCAATGGAAACGATGAAGTGTGTTTGTGTCTACGGAAATCCACCACCAGTTCTTTGGTTTTCCCCGCGTTCATCTGGAGGCAGCTCCGTTGGCACCAGTCCACAAAGTTCTGTATAAGTCCTCTGTACTCTCTGTCATCATCATTCGTGATCAAACCGACGATGGCAGAGTCATCAGAGAACTTCTGTAGGTGACAGGTTGCTGAGCTAAACACGAAGTCTGCAGTGTAGATGGTGAAGAGAAACGGGGCAAGAACCGTTCCCTGCGGGGCTCCAGTGTTGCAAACAATCATGTCAGACTCACAGTCACGAGTCCTCACATACTGTGGTCGGTCTGTGAGGTAGTCCAGTATCCAAGCAGACAGATGATGGTTCACTCCCATGTGCACCATCTTATCCCTCAGGAGCGCAGGTTGGATGGTGTTAAAAGCACTAGAAAAGTCAAAAAACATGACTCTCACAGTGCTCCCAGCCTTTTCCAGGTGTGAAGTAGCCCGATTTAGGAGGAAGATGACTGTGTCTTCCACGCCAATGCCAGGTTGGTAGGCAAACTGAAGTGGATCCATTGATGGGCTCACCAGAGGTCGGTGATGAGTGAGCACCAGCCTCTCCATTGTCTTCATCAGATGGGAGGTCAGTGCTACTGGTCGGTAGTCCCCAAGGTCTTTTGGGCGCAATGTCTTTGGAACAGGCACCACGCAGGATGTTTTCCATAGATGTGGCACCTTCCCCAGCTTCAGGCTCAGGTCAAACATGTACAGCAATATGCCGCACAGCTGGTCTGCACAGGCCTTTAGTAGCCTGGAGCTGATGCCGTCTGGGCCCGCAGCCTTCCTCGCTTTGATCTTCCTGAGCTCCATTCTCACCTGGGCTTCTGTAAGGGGCAGTGTGTATTGTTTGGAATGTTGACTTGAAGGAATCAGCGGGGGGGAAGTTAGGTGTGTTGTGAAATGACTGTGAGCTGATAGCAGTGCAGAGAGAGGTGGGGCTGGAGCTGCTTGCTGTGAAAGCAGAGAAGGGGGATTGCAGCAGGGGGGACTGGATGGGGGCAGGGGAGGGGAGCCGATCAAATCTGTTGAAGAATAGATTCAGATCATTTACCCACTGCTGGTCACCCTCAACCTGAGAGCTGGGTTTCTTATGACCAGTGATGGTCTTGAGCCCCTTCCACACACCTCTGACATTGTTCTGCTGCAACTGATCCTCCATCTTCCTCCTGTAGCATGCTTTACCTTCCCTGATCTTCTTTCTTAGTTCTCTCTGGACAGTTTTCAGCTCTTCCTTGTTTCCCGATTTAAAAGCCCTCTTCTTCTCTTTAAGGAGAGTCTTTATATCAGGATTAATCCACGGTTTGTTGTTGGGAAAACACCGTACAGTCCTGGTGGGTACAGTATTCTCCACACAGAAGTTGATGTAGTCAATAATACAGTCCGTTAAACTGTCAATATCCTCCCCATGAGGATTGCACAATTCCTCCCACATAGTAGTTTCAAAATAGTCTTTCAGAGCCTCATTGGTCTCATCAGACCATATTGTCACTGTGCGGGAGGTAGCTGGTTGCCTGCATACAAGGGGTTTGTACACAGGTAGGAGATGAACCAGGTTGTAATCCGATCTTCCCAAGGGGGGAGGGGTGCAGATGTATAAGCCTCCTTTGTGTTTGCATAGAATAAATACAGTGTTTTATTGTCTCTGGTGTGGCATGAAACATACTGGGTGAATGTGGGCAGAGTGGAGGATGGAGGGGAATGATTAAAATCTCCAGAGATAATGAGAAGGGCATTTGGGCTCTGTGTTAACAGTCTGTTAACAACAGAATGCAGGACATCGCATGCCGATTCACCGTCAGCAGAGGGGGGAATATACACAGCCATCACGATAACATGCGAGAATTCCCTCGGCAGATAGTATGGCCTCATGCTAGCAGCTAACAGTTCAATGTCCTTATAGCAGATCTGCTCTTTAATAGTAATGTGTCCAGTTTTACACCATCTATTATTCACAAACACTGCCAGTCCTCCTCCCTTTCTCTTACCGCTCTCCATTGTTCTGTCCGCACGCAGTAAATCAAATCCACCCAGAGCCACGGTCGTATCCGGTGTCAGCTTGGTTAGCCATGACTCCGTGAACAGCATGATGCTACACTCCTGGGATTCCCTCTGATGCCGGGTAAGAGCTGCTAGCTCGTCCATCTTGTTGGGTAAAGATCTTACATTTCCCATAACGATGGATGGGAGAGTTGGTCTGTAACGTCTCTTTTTATTCCGACACATAGCTCCAGGGGTTCCCCCGTCGTCTCCTTCTTAGCTCATGGGGAATATCCGTTTTTTCTCCTAGTAGCATCGGCGTGTTGCGGAATGCTAACAGCTGATCCCTGGTGTAAACAATAGGACCGTGGCTGTGAACAGAGTTTCCAGAGGTGACTGTGAACAAAGTCCAAAAAAGCAAGAAAAGTAGAGCAAACTCGGTGGCTTTGTTAATGTCCATTGTGCAGTTTCCAAGTTTACACGCATACACTTAAAAAGAAAAAGACACAAAGTGCCGGAACACTATAAAATAAATAAAAAAAATCACAAGCTTAACAGGAGCTGCTGCAACAGGCTGCCACTTGGGTGGCGCCTACTTCTTATTGGTTATGTATAGAGTTGAGCGAACTCGAACTGTAAAGTTCGGGTTCGTACAGGACTTTAGGGTATCTGTGTCCCAAACCCAAACCTGGCATTTGAGAAAAAGTCCGAGTTCGGGGTTTGGGTATTTCTTTGCGCCTGTTAAATAGCTGCAGGGCAGTCAATCAACAAGCATTTCACTTGTTTGCCCTTAGAAGCCATCACAGCCATGCCTACTAATGGCATGGCTGCGATTGGCCAATGCATCATGTGACCCAGCCTCTATATAAGCTGGAGTCACGTAATGCTGCATGTCACATCATCTCATACTAGTGTAGGGAGAGGATGCTGCTGCTGTGAGGGACAGATTAGCTTTAGATAATCATCTCATACTAGTGTAGGGAGAGGATGCTGCTGCTGCTGCGAGGGACAGATTAGCTTTAGAAAATATGTTAAAAACAGTGATTTATTGGTGGGTGGGTGCTAGAGGAGATTTTTGTTTGCTAGAGTACATTTTGTTTGCTAAGCAAAGTGCCTCATATAAAACCTAAGCAATTTTTCTGTTTGTTAGGTGGGCGTTTGCAGCCATTTTTGCAAGTGCAGTGCACTTGCGACTGCTTGTGTGTCAGGGACACTACTTTAATCGTGTTCTGTTAGTTCAGTTGGCAACATTTTGGCATATTTAAATACGGCTTTTACATTGCTGTTTTAAAAAAAATATATATATTCTAAATATTACATTTGCGGCCAGCGGTGCATTTCTTGCACAAAAATAAAAAGTGCGTCGACATTGCTGGTTTAAAAAATAAAAAATAAATGGTGCTACATAGTACATTTGCACCTTGCTGTGCATTTCTTGCACACAATTAAAAAGTGCGTTGACATTGCTGGTTTAAAAAAAACCTAAAAAATAGTGCGACATAGTACATTTGCCCCTTGCTGTGCATTACTTGCACAAAATTAAAAAGTGTGTCTACATTGCCGGTTTAAAAAATAATATACATTTGACCCGTGAAACATCTTCCTCAGGTGCGAGTTGCCGTCAGAACCTTCAACGTAATATGGTAGGCAGGAATGCCGCTCAACGAATGGTGAGGCCAGAACAAGTACAGGCGATAGTAGATTGGGTGGCTGACAATGCCTCCAGTTCCTTCACATTGTCTCCCTTGCTGAAAGCTCAGAATTGGCACCTGAACCCTATAGCCATCTGTCTTTCACCTCAGTCCCTTGTAAATCAGCCAAGCAGTAGGAGCCCCAAGTCATGCGGCAGTCTTTTATGCTTTTTGATGACTCTGCTGGTGTGCTTTCCGTGGGCCATCCACATAGCCCTGCCCCAGAAGTGGAAGACATTGAGTGCACCGATGCCCAACCACTTCTGTTTCAGGATGAGAACATGGAAACACCACTGCAGCACGTCTCTGATGATGACGAAACACAGGTGCCAACTGCTGCGGCTTTCTACAGTGTGCAGACTGACAAGGAGGGCAGTGGTGAAGAGTGGGTGGAAGATGATGTGGAGGATGATGAGTTCCTAGACCCCACATGGAATGATTATCATGCGAGTGATGTGTGCAGTTTGGAGGAAGAGGTGGTGGACGAACAGAGGCACCAGCACAGCAAAAAAGGAAGCAGGTTGCAAAAGCAGAGCGACCGTCCCCTAGACAGTACGCCTGCTACTACCCACCGCACCCAGGGACCTAGCACACCAAAGGCAGCTCAAAGGAGTTCCCTGGCGTGGCAGTTCTTCAGACAATGTGCTGACGACAAGACACGAGTGGTTGCACGCTGTGCAATCAGAGCCTGAAGCGAGGCATAAATGTTCTAAACCTGAGCACGACCTGCATGACCAGGCATCTAAATTCAAAGCACGAGCTGCAGTGGAATAAGTACCTCAAAATCCAAGAAAGGTCTCGGCCTCCTCCTGCTTCCTCTTCTGCTGCCACCTCAGCCTCTTACTCCACCTCTACAGTGCCAGTGTCAACTGCCACCCAGCAAACAGACCATGTGACAGCAACGCCACCATGTCCGCCACCGTCCCCAAGCATTTCCACACGGTCCCATGGAAGCTTACAGCTGTCCATCTCCCAAACACTGGAGTGAAAGAGCAAGTACCCCCCTACTCACTCGCGATCCCTGGCCCTGAATGCCAGCATTTCAAAATTCCTGGCCTTTGAAATTATGTCATTCTGTCTGGTGGACACGGACAGTTTTAAAAACCTGATGGTGGTGGTTGTCCCACAGTACGTGGTTCCCAGCCGCCACTACTTTTCCAGGCAAGCCATCCCTTCCCTGCACAAACAAGTCGGGGACAAGATCAAGTGTGCACTGCACAACACCATCTGTGGCAAGGTCGGGCAGGGACGCTATATCTCGCTAACTGCACACTGGGCAATTGTAGTGATGGGTGGGTCTGAGGCGGAATGCAGTTTGGCGCATGTCCTTCCGCCACCCAGGATTGCAGGGCATTTCTCTTTGCCTCCTCCTCTTACTCCACTTACTCCTCCTCTACCACCTCCTCATCCGGTCAGCGTAACACCTTCACCACCAACTTCAGCACATCTGGGGGAAATGATAGCAGGCTGTTTTTTTTTTTTTGTTTTTTTTAATCTGGTTTTATTGGTATTTTCAAGTAATACAGATTAGTTGTCAATCACAGTAATGACATAGGAATGACAAATCAAAAACAGAAGAAATTGCAGTATGCCTTGCTCATGGTCAGAGAGATCATGAAAGGTACCATAACAACATATGTTGAGTTGAAGATTTTACGCGGTTACATCGAGAAAAATTGGTTACATACAGCGAAAA
This sequence comes from Glandirana rugosa, assembly GCA_018402905.1. NCBI lineage: Eukaryota > Metazoa > Chordata > Amphibia > Anura > Ranidae > Glandirana > Glandirana rugosa. The sequence continues at coordinate 1,026,948 of BLSH010188218.1, read as the reverse complement.
GATCTGTGCAAAATAGTGAAAAGAGAAAGAAAATTTGGAGAGCTGGATGTAGTCCCCATAATAACAACTCTAAGCAAGAAATTACCAAAGTGCAGTAAACTGTAGGGGGGGGAGGGGGGGGATGAGGGAGCGGAATACCAGGAAAAAGGAAAGGGGGGGGAGAGGCGGAGGGTGGGGACCTGCAAAAACACTTATGACCTGAGGAATATTGCCCTTGGGAGGGCATAGATTGGTTGTAGTTCAGGGGGTTCAAGGTTTGTGGTCATATGAGAAGGTAGCAGAAGTGGGGCTTGGTGGTTTCGTTGGCCATGTATAGTCCGCGAAGTTCTTCCAGCGTCTATTGAACTGACGTGATGCGGACGGGAGGTTGAAATCTGTAGTTGCCCTTTCTTTTTGAAGTTGGGTAGTCAGTTCCTGCGGGACTTGTTATATTGAAGGGCCAGAGGTGGTTGTCCAGTGTTTTAGGATTGATCTTCGCGCTGCAAAAAGACATATTAGGGTCCAATCTTTAAGGAGGGTGGTTGGGGTAAGAGACCAGGATAGAAGTTGTTTGTCCCAGTAGCCGAAAATTAGAAGTAGGGGGTCCTTAGGGATATGCAGCAAGGTAACATTGTAAATGAATTCAATGGTTTTGTCCCAGAATGAGGAGATGAAAGAGCATGACCAGAATCGGTGTGCCAAGGAAGGTCTGGGTTGGGAGCAATGAGGGCAGTTCGATGAAGCGGCATTTTGGCTGTCCCGAAGGAAGGGGATATATGCCCGATGCATAATTTTGAGTTGCGTCTCCTTCCAATGTTCGCATGGGATCAATTTTACAGTTTTTTGGAATCCCTGTAGGATTTTGTCCAACAGGTTGTCGTCTTGGAAATCCTTTCCCCAGTGTTTAGCCGAAGAAGATGTAAAGGGAGGAGAGGTCTTGGCCAGCAGTGGTTTGTATATGTCCGATATCTTGTATGAGTTAGTTTCCAACAGATCATCAATAAATGACATCTGGAATCTTTTAGAGCCATCTCTACAGAGACCTTTGAGGTGTTGGGCGCATTGCCAGTAGTGGAACTCATGATTCCGCGGTAGGGAAAAGTGCTTGGCTAGGGTGGAGAAGGGTTTCATGAGGCCTGTGTCCGGGTGGCAGAGAGAGGCAATGGTTGTTAGGCCCTTATCCTGCCAAATAGAGAATGCTGGATGGAGAGTGCCTGGGGGGAAATTCGGGTTCCCTTGGATTGGGAGGCGAATAGATATTTGTGCTGGTAGGTTTAGTAGTTTGTGTATTTCCCTCCACGCTATAGCAGTGTCCCTTAATAGCGGGTTATGCTGGAGTTGTCGTATTGGGCGATAATTCCCTGTGACGATATCGCACCTCCCTTTATGTGTTTGATGATTTGGATGGTCGTGTTTATAGATAAGCGGAGGGTTAGGTTCCCTTGGGCTTAAAGGGGGGTCCGTGAGAGGTAGGTCGTAAGAGATAAACCGTCCTATTCCCGGATTGTTGGTAACGGAGAGAGACGGTGGGCCTGTGTCCGGAGTACTTTGGGAAGAGGTGGGATCGGTTCGTGAAAAGGGATGGCGCCTTAGTACTCAAGGTGATGACCGTTACGCGGGTTGTGGAGTTTCCAGAGACATCTCTACCGAGAT
>BLSH010188218.1:995852-1014767 GCA_018402905.1 Glandirana rugosa | reverse complement strand
ATGAAACTTTGGGAGGCTGACTTCCAATTCTTATAGGACTTGGAGAGCTGGCATGGTTCTTTTGCTAAATCGTTCTGAAGTATCTTGAACACAACCCTTATGGACGCCAGCATTAAGGTTATCACAAGGTGGTACCTTACTCCGACTAAACTAGCCCACATCTATCTTTCAGTGGATCCACAATGTTTTAGAGGCTGCTCACTTTTGGGCTCCATGCCGCACATTTGGTGGGAGTGCCCGGGGATTCGTCAGTTCTGGAGGAATATTTTTAATTTCATTGCTAGGCTGACCAATGCCTGGGTTTCCAGGTCCCCCGAGATAGCTCTGCTTAATGCCCACATCCCAAATCTCTCCAAACCTAGTAGAAGGTTAATGCACTTCATTCTGCTTGGGGCTAAGCTTACTCTTGCAAAGTCTTGGAAACAGCCTAAGGTCTCTTTTGCTGCCGCAATCCGGAAAATTTCCTGGATCATGTCGCAAGAGTAGTTAGCAAGCATCTTATCAGACACAACTAAGAAGTTTGAAGTCATCCGTGAGCCGTGGGCATATTATATAGGTATTTCTTTTACTCCGGGTCTATTACAGCCTAGGAGCACAGCTGTAATGGGCAATCATTAGGTGCTGGTTGGTTCTTTTTCTCCCTGGTCTTTTCTCTCTTGTTTCTCTCTTTCTCTCTTATTTTCTTTAGGTATGATACCTTGGTCTGCACTATGTCTAGGATTTTACTGAGTCGTAGCTGATGTTCCTTTTAGAAGTCGACTAATACATATGTAGCAGGTTTCCTGCTTCCTCTGCAGCCACATGGTAGTTTTGAGGGAGCCAGTTGTGGGGATGCCTAGCATTTTTGGGAGGTTTGATGGGTTCCCACCTCTCGGGGCACAGTTTGTTTCAATTTTGGGGTGCCAAGAGAGGAAGGAGTTACGCCAGTGTTTTTTGGACCTTTACGTTGGGATCTTAGAGTGTAGTAGGGTCTTAATACATTGTGAATCTAATGTCCAGTGAATCAGTGAGAGTGATAGCACCAAACTTCACACACCAGTCCTTATTCATACAGTATATATATATATATATATATATATATATATATATATATATATATATATATAGTAAAAGTCCAGGATTGCTGCACACAAAAAAATATTTAAATAGAAAAGAGTATATACAAGATATCAAGATATACAGACAAAAAGTTCCCATATCACTACAGTTTTGGGCTAGTTTTGGGCTAGAAAAATCTAGATTTTTCTAGCTTGATACTGTAGTGATATAGGAACTTTTTGTCCGTATATCTTGTATATACTTGTTTCTATTTAAATAAATGTTTATGTGCAGTAATCCTGGACTTTTGCTCTTGGTAAGGCTTGATTGCATGCACCTGTAAGAAATAGAGTGCTGTTCACCCTTCCTGGATACTATTATACACCCATGAGAATGTGCACCTTCGTTATTGGGAATGGCCACAAGCGTCTTTTTTCCTTCACAGAGGAGGATATTACCTGTATCTTTTCTGGGACAACGTGATTGAGATACTTTTTTACACAGGATACATTGAACCAACTCTCCCGTAAGTTGGACAAATTTTTACAGAGGTCCATCTCCATGGAACTGCATGAAATTACCTTGTCAGAATATTGTAAGTTCCAGTCTATTCCTCGAGGTCTACGGGTAAGGTTAACTCCCACCTTATTTGCACAAGAATAGAGAATTCAGAAGCAAATTCACCCAGATTATTAATAAGTGCTCTTTTGACATCATGACATTAACTGTCCAGTTCCCATAGAAAGAGTGAGTCTCCCTCACCACACAGATAGCAGAGGTAGAGACACATATCAACAACTTGTTGGGTCAAAAGTAATTGGAAAAAACAAAAAAAAATATGAATAAATGTGTTTCTTTCAGAAAGGAGGTGGAAACCGAAAAGAGAAATAAACTGGAAAGGGACCAAGATGATTAAGCCCAAAATACGGTATATAATTGGTCGGATTCCAATTACCAATGATATGGATGGTACAGACAAGGTCACAGATGCAAACCGATGTACACCTCATCATCATCTATTGCTTCTACCGCCTCTTCCAGGAATGAGACTGATCCTACTTTTTTAGAGGGTACACTACAAAAAGGGGAGTGGGGTAAAGCGGGGGATAGCGGCATAAGAAATCAACCACAACGAAGGATGATGACCAGGAGAAGGGGACAAAGCAGACCATAATGGATAATGTGGTACATAACATTTCTTCTGTAGAATTGTCAGAGACTGAAATACGGGTTTTAAATAAGGGACTTGGGTTTTGCCCGAAGAAACATACAAACAAATTCCTGTTAACCACTTCAGCCCCGGAAGGATTTCCCCCTTTAGGACCAGAGCACTTGCGATTTGACACTGCGTCGCTTTAACTGACAATTGCGCGTTCCTGCGACGTTGTACCCAAATAAATAATTTGCGTCCTTTATCCCACATATAGAGCTTTCTTTTGGTGGTATTTGATCACCTCTGCGTCATTTCTGATCGCCGCTATAGACAAAAAAAAAAAAGGCGACAATTTTGCTAAAGAATTAATTTTTCTTACTTTTTGCTAAAATGCAAATCCAAAAAAATATAAAAAAAACCATTTTATTCATCGGTTTTGGCTGATTTATATTCTTCCTCATATTTTTGGTAAAAAAAAAAAAATTGCAATCGGCGTTTATTGATTGGTTTGCACAAAAGTTGCAGCGTTTAAGAATGATAAAAACAAAAAAACTTAAATGAATTCTTATTTTTTACTATTAATAGCGGCGATCTGCGATTTTTAGCGGTACTGCGATATTACGGCGGACATGTCGGACCATTGTGATACTTTTTTGGGACCATTGGCATTTATACAGCGATCAGTGCTATGAAAATGCACTGATTACTGTGTAAATGCCATTGGCAGTGAAGGGGTTAACCTGCAGGGGGCATTCTAAGGGTTAACTGTGTTCCCTCAGTGTGTTCTAACTGCATGGGGGCTAGACTGGCTGGGGGAGGGGAATGATCAGGGCTCCCGTTACAGGGTGCCTGTGATCACAGCCCTTCCCCCTCTGTCAGAACGGAGATCCGTGTTTACATACACAGACCTCTATTCTCTCACTGCGGGGGAGCCATCGCAGGTAGCCTGCAGAGATCGAGTCCACCCTACCCGCTCCATGGCCCCCCCGGAACACAGTGGGCACGTTCACAATACTAGTCATCGCTGCCGCTGTCAGATGATGGTGGTCTGCGATAACAAGCCACTTTGCTGCCGTCAAGCCATGGCGGACGGTCGGCAAGTGATTAAAACAGGACTTATATAGGTTCTATAGACAATTATGTTTAAAAGCCTTTTTTTCTTTAAAGCCTATTGTGGCTGGTCTACCTACATGGTCTCTTAAAAATTTAGGTTTATATAACAAAAGTTGTGTAACTATGTCTACCACTACACCAGCAGTGGAATTATATATTAAAAAGGTAGAACAGGATGTAAAACGTTTTTGGAAGATCGGACAATTAAAGACCATACACTCAACAATCTTAGTAAGGAAGAGAGGGTTGCTCTCGATTCCTTGTCGACCAGGCTTGATATCACTATTAAGCCGACCAACAAGGGAGGGAGTATAGTTATAGTGGATACATCTAAATATGAGGGGGAAGTTATGAAACATTTATCTGATAACAAAACATATGCTCGTCTTGATCATAATCCAGTTTCCCGCATACAGAAAAGAATTAGAGATTGTTTACAAGAAGCAAAGGATAATGGCATAATAGATGATAATACTTGTAAATATGTCTGTAATGGCAGCTTTGGCTAAGTTTTTGGATAAATGTATTACTCCGTTGATTTCTGAGACATAATCCTACAGATGCCATCCTAGTTACCTGGGATATATCCAGCCTTTATACAGTTATACCACATGAACTTGGGATTGAAGCCTGTCACCGTATTTGGGAAAAATCAGGACTATATACCACATTGCAGATTGAATTTCTGTCACAACTTTTAAAGATAGTTCTGAAAGAATTTTTTTTTTTATAAGGAAACCCATTATAGGCAACTAAATGGGGCATCTGTGGATTGTAATGTCACCCCCCATGCTAACGTGTTCATGAATATGATAGAGAACAGTCTGATTTATGGCAATGTTCTCTTTAAGGAGAACTGTAAATGTTGGGTACACTTCATTGATGACGTGTTTGTATTGTAGGGGGTGCGACATGGATTCCCTTCTTTTGTTTAATTCTTACCTTAATGTATTGATACCAGGTTTGGAATTTAATAGCAATTACAGTCAGGAAAAGTTGCCTTTTTTAGACATAGATTTATTCCCGGTAGGGAATGAGTTAAGGAGTGATCTCTATCTCAAGTCCCACGATCGTAACCAATTATGACAATACGAAAGTTACCATCCACCTGGGGTTTTTAAGTCGATTCCGAAAGGTCAATTTACAAGGGTAAAAAGAATAGTGAGCACTTTGGAACAAAGGGAACAAAGATTAGATGAAACGGAAAGTAAATTAATGAAAAGAGGCTACCCAAAACAAGTAATTGGACAAGCGAGAAGTGAGCCAATGAAGGAAATAAGGAAAAGAAACACAATTAAAAGAATACCATTTATGGCACAATACCATCCTCACTCTAATAAAATCTTTAGTATATATAAAAACACTGGTCCATTCTGAGAGAAAATTGTCCTAATATTAGAGAATTCCAACATGCGTCTTACCATAAGAGATGTACAATTTATAATAAAGTAGTCAAATCAGAGGAGTTTAAACCAAAAACCAATATTACTAGACCCCCCCCCCCCCGCCCAACGATTAGCATGCATCCGGTGCAGTGTGATGATAAAGGGTAAATCCTTTTGCCATTCACACAATGGCAAGAACATTTCAACAAAAGGATACCATACGTGCCAATCGCCATTTGTTGTCTATAAAGCGTCCATGTGGTCTCCTCTATGTGGGGGAGACCACACAGAAGGTGTCAGGCACAAATATGCGATACATGATAAATAGCCAGGCACTTTTTGAAAATTAAAATGTAACAATAGTAAGGCACAATCTGCTAAAGGTAAGTAGATCAGAACAGTAATAAGTGGAAAAGTAAATAAATTAATAGCACAGTGCCCTGTCCCCATATTTGCATGTAGTATCGGGGATACTATTCCAGTGGCGGGCGGCAATCCTCCCTTATCCTTATCATTTCAGCATTAGTAGTAGCGTGGTTTTATTTGTGCTTTTATTACTTTTTGGAAATGAAACGCACAGTGGCACAATTACGTTACATGGTGATAGAGGCAATTCTGCCTGACAGACGGGGAGGTAACAGAAAATTAAGATAAAAAAAAGTGAAGTCTATTGGATAAACCATATGGGTACTATATGGCCCAAGGATTTAAACAAAGATTTCGATTTACATCTGTTTCTATAGGTTTTATTGAGATCAATCAATTAAAATGATAGGTTTGAGGAGCAGGATGGTCTATTATAATTACTTATCTGTGTTTTATATTTTATTGCTAGGCTTTGAAAACTTTATCTCCTCTGTGGAAAAGAGAAGGGGAATCTAACTTGTTTGGCCATTGCTCTAATTAGCAAATTTTGAAAGGAAAATAGAAGAAGGTTTAAATATGTCATTTTTATACTAATTGCTAGATGGATACCTGGAGTGAGATCACTATTTAAACAATTATGTGATGTGAGAACTATTGTGCAACTGTTCCTACCTGAAGAAGGGCATATACTGATTTTTTTAGCCCCGAAACTGTAGTGGCATAGGAACTTTTTGTCTGTATCTCTTGTATATACTTTTTTTCTATTTAAATAAAATGTTTGTGTGCAGCAATCCTGGACTTTTGCTTTCTACATATTGCCTCTGGGTAAGGCTTGATTGCATGCACCTGCAAGAAAGAGAGTGCTGTTCACTCTTCCTGGATACTATATATATATATATATATATATATATATATATATATATATATATATATAAATAAATAAATGTGAGTACACCCCTCACATTTTTGTAAATAATTTATTCTATCTTTTCATGTGAAAACACTGAAGAAATTACACTTTGCTACAATGTAAAATAGTGAGTGTACAGCTTGTATAACAGTGTAAATTTTCTGTCCCCTCAAAAAAATGAACAGTGCATTCAATGTAGACTATACATACAGTGCATTCGGTGGTGTACATTATATAATACAGTGTAGTCGGTGTTAAAAAAAAAAAAAGACAAAGACATGCAGACATGCACCAAAGATATGCTGGTAGGTTAGCAAAGGATGTGGGGATACCCCACGAAATATACGTTTTAAGGCACACCACGAGATAACCACTCAATTTTATAAAATAAATCCTTTTATTATAACATTGAGTAAAAAAGCATACTGCTTTGCACAGTTTAAAAACATGTTATTACAACACATACATGTGAACATATAGGGTCAGAGTCCTTCGACTCTACCCACCAAGGTCAATATTAGAACTGATACTGCTACCAAAACAACCATAACGTGTGAGCATAGGTCGACGCGTTTTGCTTCAAGCAAGCTTCTTCAGGACCTGTTCACAGTATCGATATCGGTTGTTACACCAGCTTAATGATAAAAGAGGTATATATAAGTGTTCCATATTTTACATTTGAATTATAATCATTTAATACATTAGTATTTTTGCTGTGTGTAAACCCGTTAGGATGCTTACGTATTGACTTAGTGCGACCCAGAAGAACTATCATGGGGGCGGACACAGGAGATGTACATATCAGTCCCCAAATGGCGAACTGGAAATGACAACAGAAAGGAGGTACCTAAAAAATACGAGTGGGTTTCTATCAGTGTGTATTCCATATATATTTTTAAAGTTTTCTGAATCCTTTAAGTAATATCCAATAGCCATAAATCATTATTACCTTGTTAGATAAAGACCACCATTCTGCCTCAAGGTGAACGATGGAGCAAAGGGGAGGGGGGAAAAAGAATTCCCAATACAACAAGGTAGTGTGTTAGAATCTACAATGAAAAATGATGTATCAGATTGTCAATACCGGAGTCTAAACTGTCTATACCTATATTTCAAACCAATACATAGTGCACAACAGACCAAGAAGCTAAGCTTACCCTGTTGCACCACCACTGTACCCCTTGGAGATAGACAAAAGGAGAGGGTGGATGTCCTTATAATGAACGCGGCACTTATAGTGTCCTCACTAAAAAGAAATATATGTATATCTCAGGGAAGCTCACAGTAGAAACTACCAAAGTGTATTGTGGATATCTAGTCCACCGAAGGATATTAACTTCATGTGTTCCTCCATACCTTTTGTTAAGTCAGTAGTCCAGAGACAAGGGAAATTTTCCAGAATATACTGAATTAACAACGGTGGCCACAAGCCCGTTCCCTGTAAAATAGGAAGAACAGGCATGTAGACTAGTGTTCCCCACACTACAGTGTCTATTATGGGGCTATATTTCCATGTGTCCTACCTCCTTGTGTCCACCTTCCCAGTTGGGTGTTGTCTGCCATACTGGACGCCGAGTCGGAGTGGGACTGAAATACTCCCCCACCGCGTCACCTGTGTGTGCCGCTGGTGTGCGGCGCACCTAGCGCGTCATCGGCTATGGCGCGATCAGGTGACGCAGCGTGCGTCTCAACAGTACGGCACTGGCTTAGATTCTAAGCCCGCCGTCTGTAAAGGGGAGGCGTACGCCAGACGAGGAATGCCCCCAGGGGAGGTACCTCCCCCAGAGTGCGACATGCCAGCCTGCCCACAACCCTAACGCCTCCAAAAGGAGACGTGAGACGCATATGTCCGCCCCCAATAAATAAACCCCGGAATCACACATAGTTATAGCCGATCATGTTATACATATACAGATAGATATATACAATTCGCAATAGATTAAAAATATACAGGAAGACAGATGATATATCAGGGCACCACAAAGAAAAAACAGATCTATATCACAGATATAATGTATTTGGGGCAAGAGGAAAGGAAAACATATATCAACAGGGAAACTCATAATTCAAGACAACGAGCAATAAGAGAGAAAATATGATAAACGAAGGACAGACCGTATTGTTGGTATCTTCAGATGTCATTTGCGATTCTATTCAAATTTATTTATTACCTCTACCTCATAGAACTATAAGGGAAGTGAGTGAAAACAGTTAGTAATTTCACAATCAATTAATAATTAATGTATTAAAAATACTAACACACACCCAGAAACAAGCTGTTCCCATTCCTCTTTCTAGAGAAATGGTTTGAAGCTTAAAGCTTCATTGAGTCCGGGTGCTTCTGTCGCCCTAAGGGTGTATATCCATCGTGTCTCACGTTGAAGTATAATTTTGTCAAATTCCCCCCCTCTAGGATTCGGTATAATTCTCTCTAAAGCAGCAAAGCGGACTGCATTCGGGTCATTATGACGGTATAGGCTGAGATGCCTGCCTATGGGTGTAGAGAGTATGTTTTTATGGCCATAGTACACATGGTCTTTAATTCTACGCCAAAATTAGCGTTTAGTTTTTCCCACATAGAAGGCACCGCATATACAGAATATCACATAGACTATCCCCACCGTTTGACAGTCCACGTGATGTCCAACAGCGTGTAACCTCCCGTTAGGCAAATAGAAAGTCTGGTTTTCATATATGAACTGACAGTAGTTGCAGGAGCCCCATTTCCAAGTGCCCCTCAGGTCCGTGAATGTAGGGCCTCTTGGAAATGGCTTCTGGTTAGTCTATCCCTAACTGATTTTGCTCTCCTATATGTGATATCTGGACCTGGTCCTATATATTTATTTAATATTTTGTCATTGGCCAGGAGATACCAATGTCTCTCCAGAATTTGTCTAACTTGAACATACTGATTTGTGTAGGGAGTAATTAGACGGACCCTGTCTGTCTGCATAGATTTTTTAGTTTTAAACATTGTTTCTTCTCTCCGACGTCCATAGGCTTTATAAAAAGCTTTTCGTAAGAGGGTACATGAGTATCCTCTGGCCAATAGTCTGTCTCGGAGGGCATTAGCCTCCTTTCTGAACAGCTCCTCATCGGAGCATATTAGTCTCAGCCACATGCTATACCGTATTACCAGCCGTCGGTTTCCAATATAGGGTAGTATTGATTTCACCTGCCTGGTTGATGAGGATCTGAATATCAAGGAAGGATATAAATGACGGAGTAGATTGCATTGTGAATCTCAAATTAAAGTCATTCACATTCAACATGGCAAAGAATTCTGCAAGCTTCTCCTCCGGCCCCGACCACAGCATGAACACGTCATCTATGTATCGGAGCCAGAGGAGAACATGCGGCCAAAAAGTACTATATCTATCGTTAGACGACAGAGTACGTTCCCACCCCCCCAGGTACAGGTTGGCATACGACGGGGCACAACATGTCCCCATCACAACCCCCTGCACCTGGAGGTAGTGGGAATCGTCAAACACAAACATGTTCCTAGTGAGGATGTGTTCTAGAATAACCAAGATAAATTCATTGTACTCCAGGAAATCCTGGTGTTTCTCACACAGGAATTCTCGGATCCCTGCTAGACCTTTGTCATGTGGAATGCTACTGTAGAGGGCTTCTATATCAATAGCGACCATTCTAGTATCGGAAGGTACGGTGATACCATCAAGTCTTCTAAGAAGATCAGGGGTATCTTGAATGTATGACGGTAAAGATGTTACGTGTGGACGTAAATAGTTGTCAATTAATCGACTAGCCAGTTCCGTGTCTGAACCAATGTCAGACACAATCGGTCTGCCCGGGGGTCTAGTCATATGTTTGTGTGTTTTCGGGAGTGCATAGAAGGTAGGCACTCTTGGATTTTTCACTGAAATGGATTCATGTATTTCTTTTGTAATAGTCCCCTTTAGGTAGGCCTGACTGATTAGTCCACAGAACTCGTCCTGAAATCTTTTTACCATCTCATGCGGTATTTGTCTGTACCATTCCCTATTGTGTAGGATGGTCAAGCACATCTCTCTATATTGCTGTGTGTCCATTATTACTACATTGCCCCCCTTATCGTAGGGCTTTATAACAATGCCCACATTTTTACTTAATCCCTGCAAGGCCTCCTTTTTGCCCTCTTGTTAGGTTCCCTTCTTGATATCTGGACTGTGTAATTTTTTCTATTTCATTTGTTACCTGTGTAACGAAGGCCGTCACATTTGGATTGGTGTTTAGTGATGGAAACTTGTTAGATTTCTTCTTGATAGCCCCCGGGTTCTCAGAGGGGAGGGGCCCCAACCGTGGGGGGTCCGTCTCCTCAGGCAGAACTCTGGAGGATCCACTATACTCTAGGCCATGAGGATCATCGGAGGATGTGGCCTGTGCATAGGCCTCATTTTCCTCCAATAAATCCGCGAGGTCCCTTAGCGCTTGAAAATCACGTACCTTGAACTTTTTCCACTCTTCCTTCTGTATATATTCTTCCCTCTTTTTCTTCCTATCCCCATAAAACAGAAACTTATATGCACAGGCCATGTCCTCCGATGATCCTCATGGCCTAGAGTATATATAATATATATATATACCAAGCTGTATATATTTTTATACACCACGTCAAGTGGACTATATACCTTAGGTACAGATATATAGAGCACGCTCAATACGCTGTGTGTGTGTATATATATATATATATATATATATATATAAATAACAGGCTGTATATATTTTTATACACCACATGAAGTGGACTATATACCATATGTACAGTGTACACTGATATATAGCACACCTGTGCGTATATATATATATATATATATATATATATTTGTTAATAAATGTGAAATGAACCTGCGCTAGGATAAAAAATGTTGAACCACAAGACTGCTGCTGACGTAATCTCGCACTTCCGGTTTGAGTGGTTCCACGAGGTGGAACGCAGAGCGGGTAGGAGGAAGAGGATCCATACCTTCCTCAAGTGGGATTCCACTGCCCACTCATTTTCTTTACTGGAAGTTTTTTTATTTGGACTTGTATGTTTATTGAATAAACCTGGTATAGATATACTACACTATTGTGGATCCTGTCTTTCCCTGACCATATGGAGCCGTTTTACTGACCAAAGGAGCGAGCTGCCAGAGGTGTCCTTGGATCTGGATATACCCAGGATTTTTCCTGTGCGGACCCCGGTAACCTAGAAAGAGGAACGAAGGAAACAAGTGGACGGAGGACGCAAAGACCCCATTTATCCAAGGCGGGCTACCCCTGCAGGGGTGTGGAGCTTCCGGTAAGTGGAGCCACATGTGGGGGAGCACAAGCTGTTGTCACCTGGATACTACAAGAGGAGCACAAAAGTCACCATTTTTGAGCATGTTTCAATAGGTCTTGGATTAGCAGAATAACACCAACAGTGGCATTTTAACTCTCTAGAATTGTGAAGTTAAATGAAAACGTGCCATTTTACTTAGTATCTGCATATTTGCATAACCACCTTCTTGCACCTATATATAATCTTACAGACTTTTTACGGACATTTACGGACCGCAACAATTATTTTGGATTTTTCGTTTTTCACACACAGAATTGCTGGCACAGAACATCTATTTTTAGTTTGGTACAACTTTTTTGCACATATACTGAATATAACTTCTGTAATCCAGCTTTTACGGATTTTTACGGACAAACTTATACGGACATTTACGAACTGCAATAAGTTGTGGAATTTTTGCTTTTTTGCACACAGAATTGCCTGCACAGAATACCCACTTTGGTTTGGCACACCTTTTTGCACATACAATGATCAGATGTTTTAGATAATCTATGAAACTAGGTTTTACTGGCTTTTTACGGACAATTTATTTACGGACTTTCATGAATTGTAACTTTTAGGCCTCATACACACGGACGTTTTTTGACGCCGGCGTTTTCTAGCGTTTTTTGCAGCTCTCCATGTTAGTCAATGGCCCCATAAAAACATCGGCGTTTCTGAGCTGTAGGTGGCGTCGGCGTTAGTGAGCAGAAAGTAGAACCCATGGCCATCGCGTTCTGAGGCTGTAACGTTTTGACATTTTTTGATGCCGACGCCACAATATGCCAACAAACGCCAACTAATGCCAACAAACGCCACCTAATATTGTACCGGCGTTTTCCGGCGTTTTTTGACGCCGACGTTTTTAGGTTGAAAAATAGCAGAGGGATGATTTTTTTAAAAAAACGCCTATTGACGCCGACGCTCACTAACGCTCAAAAACGCCAATGCATAACGCCGAAAAACGTTGACTTTTTTTCCTTGACGTCGGACCCGACGTTTTGTTTATTTTTTTAGATACGCCCGTGTGTATGAGGCCTTATGATTTGATTGTTATTTTTCTCACAGATTTGTCTATTAAGTTCTACCTGTTTGCACACAAATTGGTGATTAAGACATAAGATGGTACTGATTGATTTATAGCACAAGCGCACTTTACACACATACACTTGGTATATGATACATATTAATATTATTTTATTGTCTGCATTTGTATTATAAAGACAGCGCCATTCCTGTTTCTCTTCCTTTTTATATATATATATATATTTTTTTTTTTTTCCCCTACACTAACCTGTCTGCAGTAACTGACAGATATATTTTAGATATCCAACTATCTATCTAGTTAGCTATCTATTTTCTGTGATTTTTGTCTGTTTTTTACAGTTTTTTTTTAAGCTAGCTATCTAAACTGCCTGATACAGGAACCTACACTCTCTAACTACAAGCAGCACCGACACACTATCATACAGCCGCTGTATGAGCGGCTTTATATAGTGTGGGGCGTGGATTGAGACTGCTGTGCAGTGATTGGCTAAAGGCATCCTGCCTTTAGCCAATCAAAACTCTCACAGCAGGCCGCTCGCTGATTGGCCAAAGCATGCAAGTCCTGTGCACGCTTTGACCAATCAGCGGGCAGCATTCCGCTGCCATTTTAAAACATTATGGGGTGCGCAAAGTTTCCGCGAATGCCCCATAATGTTCGGGGAAACCCGAACTAGCGAACAAGGGATGTTCGGATCTCATCCTTAGCCACCAGTACCCCCTAAGCGTTCAAGGGGCCATTCAACAAGTCAGGCTAAAAGATGCAATGCAGTGCTTCATCTGGTCTGTTTAGGGAACAGGAGCCACACTGGAGTAGAGGTTCTTTCAGCTCTGCCAGGGCAGGCCCACACATGGAAGTTTGAGCCAGGAATAGTAGTGTGCGATAATGGCACTAACATTTTGTCCGCCCTTCAACAGGGAAAGTTGACACATGTGCCATGCTTGGCATATGTTATCAATTTGGTGGTGCAGAAAAGTCAGTAGTCATTTCAGGAGGTCATACACAGCCAGTGTTTGGTTGGCTGAAATTCAGCAGGAATTCCACCTGCCCATAAACTGCCTGATTTATGACATGCTGACTAGGTAGAACTCAACTTTGGCAATGCTGCAGAGGCTGCACACGCAGCAGAGGGCTGTCAATGAGTACCTGTGTGAGTATGGGCACAAGGACAGGCTCAGGGCACCTCAGCTCTTTTTCCCATGCCAATTACTGCTGATAAAGGTTGCATGCATTGTACTGTCACCATTTTAAGAGGCAACAAGGATGGTGAGCCGTGACAATGGATGCATCAGTGACACAATCCCTCTTGGGTTCCTGCTGGAGTGTACTCTGCGTGGTGTTATGGACAGGGCACTTGAGGCAGAGCAGTGGGAGGAAGAGGAGGACTTCCTTTCCTCTCATGGCTCACTTTATATAGACACCATTTTTACGATGCCACAGAACACACAAGAAGAGAGGGAGGAGGATTTTGGCAGTTTTGGAAGCATTGAAGCAGAGGAAGACATACATCAAGCCTTAAGAGATGTTTTTCAGTCCCCAGAACCATTGGGAGTAGTACATGGCTGGGAGGAGGCAGTCCCAGATACTGTAATCCTCAGTAACCCCCAGCACTCTGCTTCTCATGCCTCTGCAAACATGCGGTACATCAAGGATAAGGATCATTATTGGTTGGTAACCCTCCTTGACCACCGTTACATGGGGAAAGTCTCTGAACTTATCCCGTCCCCACAGAAGGAGCAGAAGAAGAAATATCTTGAGGACACCTTTAAGAGGAGTTAATGTAATGCCTTTACAGACTCTGGTAGGTTACACTCTCGTGGAAAAACTAGTTTTGAGGCTTTTGTTGGTCAATGGAAGAACAGTGGAGAAGGAGGCCGCCTCAGTGATGCATTTCAATACTTTTTTAGTCCTCACCACCAAGGGCTGTCAGCTTCAACGTACCATTGGCAGCATCTGTATCACATGGTGGAAGATTATCTAGGGGCGAAAACAGACATGGAGAGTTTTCCAGTAGAAAATCCACTGGGTTTCTGTGTCATGAGAATAGACCACTTCCCAGAATTTGCCCAGTATGCAATTAAACTGCTGGGCTGCCCTGCATCCAGCATGCTTTTCAATTGGACATTCAGTGCTGCCGGAGGTTTTGTGAAAGATAAAAGAGTGCGTCTGTCCACAGACTCCATTGACCAGCTGACATTTGTAAAAATTAATCAGTTCTGGATTAGCAGCAGCTATCAAGCCCCTGATGCCGATGCCACTGATTAAGTGTTTTCAGGATCGCAAATCTCTGCAAGACTGTCTAGGCTGTCTAGCTTTGTGGGTGTTGATTTTATCTTGAAGTACTTTTTTGGTATAGGTTTCATGGGCACAATTAACACCCAAGGACCAATTTTTCTGCAACAGTTTGACAGGGGTGACAAACTTACATTTTTTTCAGCAAGGCCAAATCTTGCTTTCATCTAGACTACCTCTAGAAGGTTATGGGAGAGGGCACCAACAACACCCAAAGACCATTTTTTG
Source organism: Glandirana rugosa (assembly GCA_018402905.1). Lineage (NCBI taxonomy): Eukaryota > Metazoa > Chordata > Amphibia > Anura > Ranidae > Glandirana > Glandirana rugosa. Next base: position 999,929 of record BLSH010188218.1, on the reverse strand, counting down.
GCAAAGGTTTGACAGCAGTGTCAAATTTCAATTTTTTACAGCAAGGCCAATTCTTGCTTTCATCAAGACTACCTCTAGAACGTTACGGGGTGAAGGCACAAAATCATTCAAAGACCAATTCTTCCACAACAGTTTAACAGGGGCATTACATTTGTATTTTTTACAGCAAGGCCAATTCTTGCTTTCATCAAGAGTACCTCTAGAAGGTTACGGGGTGCAGGCACCAACAACACCCAAAGATCAATTTTTCCACACATGTTACTTCTATCCAAAGTCTGTGAAAGAGACACCAGACTTTATCTAAAACATTGTTAATGTTGGCCTGAGTATACTATAATTTGGCTTCTTCGCATAAGGCTTGCTCACTGTGGTGCATAACTTCGTAATTTCCATCTAAAGTCTGCCAAAGAGACACCAGAATGTATCCAAAAAATCTCTAAACTTGTTCCGGGTGCACTAAAATGTGGCCTCAATACAGACAGACTTCCCAAGCCATTGTTTGCTAAATAAAGAAAACTTGCAGGGAAAATCTATTTAAATGTATTTTTTTCCTTTCTCAATGTTTGTTTTGCTGCAGCAGGTTATATACATAGTACAGATGTGCCACTTTACAAGCAAACTAAGGGGACACCCAGGCACTATATTTACTTTCAAATAATTTTTATTGACAGATTCGAAAATACAAAAATATGCCGTTTATCATTACAGACATCTGATAGGTACAAAACATATCCGGGAGGGGTTTGTCGAGAAATTGCTTAGTCCATAGAGCAAGGTGTTTCCCAGCAGAACAAAAGATACTGGTGAGGATAATATTGCAATTACATACTTTTGATTGTTGACATGGGCAGTTTCTATAGTCATGCAGGGAGCTTGTACAGCTGACCCAAATACCGGAGCCTCGGGATTTATGGGTTTGAGACCCTACGCAAGCTGAGAGATCCCCCGTAGCAGGGAGGCAACGGCTGCCCACTCCCCAACACCCCATATGGGTACTAGCTGTGTCAGAAGGAGAGCCCCGCCTGCATCCCCAACCCCGGGGGTAAGCTGTATAACCTCTAACAGGACCCTGGAGATTTACTCCTCTCATCATCCCTAACTAGTGCCCTGCTGAAGCAAGTTCCCCCCACCATTGTTATACAATCCCGTGAAACTGAATTGGGTTCCCATACCAAGGGACCTTATCAGTATTATGACCTGTAACGACAATCAAGAGGTCACTTTAATACATAACCCATAGGAAGAAAAGAGAAGAGAAGAGAAGAGAGCGAAAAGAAAAGAAGGGGAGAGAGGAGAGAACTAATACCATATCACGGAAGAAGAAGCAATCACGAAGTGAACTGAAGGTGATTAGTGATGGCCATTCCTGGAAATAGGGGAATACTTATGTATGAAGCCCAAGGTTCCCAGATAGCTTCAAATTTTTTGGAGGAATCTGTAAGTGTACTTGCTAGTTTTTCCTGCGACATTATCCAAGAGACCTTCCTGGTCACAGCTTTCAGAGAGGTGTGGGATTTCTTCCAGGATTTAGCTATGGTTATCTTAGTACTTAGAAAGATAAAGTGAATCAATCTGAGCGTTAACTTTGGGATGTTCGGTATATGTGAGTTCAGTAGTGCAACTGCTGGAGTTCTAGGAATTTTAAAGTTAGTCACTCTATAGATTAAGTTACATTTTTTTTTCCACAGTGGTCTAATCCTAGGGCATTCCCACCAAATGCGGCTCATAGTACCTCAAAGTTGGCATTCCCTGAAGCAAAGAGGATCAGCAGTAGGGTATATGCTAGCTAACCTAGATGGAGTCATGTACCAGCGGCCTATTAAAAATATGTGCTAGAGGGTGAGTAGCGGAGACAAGGGCTGGGTCTTTCCTTAATTGATCCGATAGAAAGAAAGAAACGGAGAGAGTTGGGGAGATGATGGCTGGGCGATTTTTGGGATTACACCAGAGGAGGTAGTCAAGTGTAAAAGTCCGTACTGCTTGGCGCTCTATCTGAACCCACTCTGGTTTTTCCACTTTAGAGTAGACTGTGGAGGGTTGGGATAGTCTTGCTGCTTAAAAATATTTAAAGAGATGTGGCACCCCCAGACCTCCTCTCTTCCTAGAGAGGAACAATGTTTGTTGCTTAATCCTGTATCCAGCTCCCCCCCAAATAAACTTGAGTATTTTGCTTTGTAGAGACCTCAAATAGTCTCTCTTGATCTGTATAGGGAGGGATCTGAAAAGATATAATATTCTAGGCAGTAGGGTCATTTTGATTGCATTAATATGTCCAAACCATGTCAGGCTCTGCTTGGCCCAATCTTTACGATCTAGGTACTGTTTACGGATCATAGGTGGAAAATTGTGAGCGTAAAGGTCTTCAAACTTAGGCGTCAAATAGATACCTAGATATTTGATGTTTGAATCGCTCCAAGAGAATTTGAATGACTCCCTTAGGGTCAAACGTGTCTCTTGTGTGAGAGAGACGTTCATGGCTTGTGATTTTTCGTAATTCACTTTTAGGCCAGATAGGTGAGAGAATGTCTCCAGGGTCTGGCAGAGGTTGGGGAGAGACGTAATTGGGGCAGTGAGGAATAGAAGCATATCATCCGCAAAAAGAGCATATTTGTGGACTTGGGTTCTGCAGGCTACACCTGTGATATTGGGATTTTCCCTAATTAGATTAGGGGGGCAGAGGGCAACCCTGCCTTGTACCCCTTTCTATGTTAATCAATGGAGAATAATAGCCCTGAATGTGAATTAAAGCTTTCGGGAAAGAGTATAAGGAGCGGATAATGCCTAGAAACCGATCCCCGAACCCCCAATATTCCAAGAGTTGAAAAATATAGGGCCAGGTGACCGAGTCAAAGGCCTTATGTATGTCAAGGGATAGAAGCATTCCTAGCTGTGATGGTCCCCCCAAACCAATTAGATTGAAGAATAGATATAATGTCAATAGCCCGTCTAGTCTGGTCAGGTCCCTGTCTCTCTGGGATGAACCCCACTTGGTCCTTGTGGATATATAAGTTAATGAAAGATGCTAATCGATTCACTAATACTTTCTTTAAAATTTTGAGGTCATTATTAAGAAGAGAAATGGGCCTGTAGTTTCACACTTCTTCTGGGTTCTTATCTGGTTTTGGTATAACAGTGATAAACGCCATGTTTAGGTCAGAGCTTATCGGTGTCCCCGATACTTTTAAGTTAAAAAACTCATTCACATGTGGAACTAGAATGACGGCAAACGTTTTATAGTAAGGGGCCAATAAACCGTCAGGACCAGGGGCTGATCTATTTTTTAGCTGTTTGATAACATCCTTAACCACTTGCCGACCGCCAATCAGCAATTGACGGCGGCAAAGTGGCTCTGTAACGCGGATCGCCGTCATATGACGGCGGCCGCGTGATCGCGCCTAGTGAGCGTGCGCGCGCCGCCGGAGGCGAGCCCGCGCACTCACTGTGTTCGGGGAGGGCCAGGGAGCGGGTGCGGCGGCTTCGATTGCCACCGGCTACCCGCGATGGCCCCCCCGAGCGGAGGAACAGAGGTCCGTGTATGTAAACACGGACCTCCGCTCTGTGTGAAGGGGGAAGGGCTGTGATCACAGCCTTCCTGTATACGAAGGCTGTGACCACTTCCCTTCCCCAGATAGTGCAGTCCCCCTACAGTTAGAACACGCCCAGCGAACATACTTAACCCTTAGAGCGCCCCCTGCAGGTTAACCCCTTCACTGCCAATGGCATTTACACAGTAATCAGTGCATTTTTATAGCACTGATCGCTGTATAAATGCCAAAAACCCTGGTAACCGTAAATATGTCGCTAGTCACGATATTTTTACGTGACTAATGACACATTTACGGTAACCGTCACTTCCCCAATTGGACGTCCCCCGCGAGATTCCCAATTCATACAAGCGACCCGCACAAGATTGACATCCCCCTGACGTGATAGACCCCTTCCCTTCACCAGTGTCGGAAGCATATGTCCTTCCGACACTAGTGTCGGGAAGGGGGAAGTGTGTCTCGCCTCCAGGCACAAATGTATGTGCCTGGAGACAAGGAGGCGAGCCCCCCCGGTAGCGCCCATCGGCCACCG
>BLSH010188218.1:976752-991742 GCA_018402905.1 Glandirana rugosa | reverse complement strand
CTGACTGGACAGCGTTCCCCATAGAAACAGAGCAAGCAGCAGACTTAACTTTAAAAACAGCATAGCACAGTGATCCCAGAGCGAGCATTGAGAAGGGGATAGGAAGAGCCCAGGTGAATGCCATAAAGAGTACACTGATCCCAGAGCAACACTGAGAAAGATAGGAAAAGTCTCTCATGCTGAGAGTGATCTTTGCACTGATGCAGCCATCTTAGAAATGGCAAACGCCCACAAAACAGAGAAAATAAGTTAAAAGCATATGGAAAGAAAAGGGAAACGCTGTCACTTACGTCAAAGCTTGTTTAAAGCTTTCTTTGAGAGGCCTGCACCACCAGCATCGGGCTCCAACCATATCGCTCATTTAGAGACTGTACAGGAAGGACATCCACCCAGGGTTGCAACCATATAGCTCATTTAGAGACTGTACAGGAAGGACATCCACCCAGGAGAAGCTGAAATATGCCCCCCAGACCACCAGAATGGGGCTCCAACCATAAAGCTTGTTTAGAGACTGTACAGGAAGGACTTCCAACCAAGAGAGGCTGAACTTGGCTGGGGCGACAAGCGGTAAGGGATACCTCTCGACTCCAGTCCTGATCAGGTGAGGAAAAAAAGGAGAATGCGGTGAGCCGGGTCTGTCTTTGATTTATAGTTAACCAGTCCTATCATGTTGTGGGGGCGGAGCCACAACCCATGTGTATGCTGCCATGAAGATGCACCAGGAAAATGTTTTTTTATATTTTTTTTTTGGATTTGTATTTTAGCAAAAAGTAAGAAATTTGTTTTTTTTTGCAAAATTGTCACTCTTCTTTTGTTTATAGCGGCGATCAGAAATGACGCAGAGGGGATCAAATAGCACCAAAAGAAAGCTCTATTTGTGGGAAAAAAAGGACGCAAAATTCGTTTGGGTACAACGTCGCACGACCGCGCAATTTTCAGTTAAAGCGACGCAGTGCCGAATCGCAAAAAGGGCTCCGGTACTAAAGCTGGAAATCCTTCCGGTCCTTAAGTGGTTAATCTCAGTATCCGAAATAGCGATACCAAGGGAGGCCTTATACTCGTCTGATCATTTCGGGATTGGAAGAGAGTTTAGGAACTGGGAAATGTCCTCTTTATGGTTATGTGTGGAGGAACTATATAGTTTGGTATAAAAATCTCAGAAGGATTGGAGGATCTTAGTCGGATTAAGGGTGGGGCCCTGGTCCCAGATCCGAATTTTGGGGAGAGCATGAGTAGGGGTCAAACGGGCGGCCAGCATGGACCCCATCTTATCCATTTGGGAATAAAACTTGGCTGCTCTCCAACGGATCTGCTTTTCTGCTTTGGTTGTAAGCTCAAGATTTAATTGAGTTCTGATTGTGTCTTTTTGGTCGAAGGTGACAGACGAAGGATTATTCTTATACTTAGCCTTAACTGATCTATAGGCATCTTCTAGTTTCATAATTGATATTGAATGTTCTTTTTTGCATTTACTTGCGATCTGGATCAATGTCTCCCTTATTGACACCTTATGGGCCGCCCAGAGCGTTTCTGCCGAAACCTCATCAGTGTTATTTAACAAGAAATATTCTTTTAAGGCTTTTTCAATGATAGTGACCATTACTGGGTCATTGAGAATGGATTCATTTAGTCTCCAATATGAGGTAGAGCGGCCTGGGGAGTCACATATGAGGGACATAGTAACCAGGGAGTGGTCTGAGATAGGAGTGTCTACAATTTGCAAGTTAAGCACTAGTAGGAGTTTGTAGGAGGGGATCAGAATGTGATCAATCCGTGAATAGGATTGGTGAGGGATTGAGAAGTGGGTAAAGTCCCTTTTTGCTACATCCCACCAGACATCTGCCAGACCCCTGGAATGTAAGAGGCAAGCAATTTTAAGGCTATCTTTTCCAGGGTGAGTTAAACGTGGTTTCATTGGGTTCAATTTATCTAGCCCCTGATCGAACGCTGCATTTGAGTCACCCCCAAAAATGGGAGTCCCCTCTAAAAGGGGGTCCAGAGCCTGAAACATGGTTCAGAAGAAGTCAGCTTGGTCTTTATTAGGAGCGTAATAAGAAACGAAAAAGAACAGATGGCCATTCATCCACCCCTTTACTAGGATAAATCTGCCGTTAGGGTCTTTGTACTCTCCCTTCAAGGAGAAGTTGCATTGTTTGGAAAATAGAACAGCTACTCCCTTCGTTTTGCTTTCCGTGCCCGCCAGGTAGAAAACTGGAAAATGTTGGTGGAGAAATTTTGGCGTGAACTTAAGGGGGAAAGTGTGCCTCCTGAATTAGTGCTACATCAATATGTTGGGATTTGTAAAAATTAAAGATTTTCTGGCGCTTAACTGGGGAATTACGCCCCTGAGCATTATGGGTGGCTAGTTTCAATGTAGAATGATTGATGTCAGTCATAGAGCAGAAGTGTAAGGAAGTGATAGATCTGTGTGTCACTTACCTTGCTTAGAAGGGAAGAAGTCCTCCAGTGAGAGATTCCGGACATCCCTTGAGGAAACAATCTGCCAGTCTCCACCCCCGGGCCACTGAGAAAGGGGTGCAAAAAGATAATGGGTTAGCTCTCCCTTAAGTATAGAAAAAGGAGAGGAAAGGAGAAAAAGACTGAGAAGAGGAAGAAAAGAAAAGCAAAAAATCAAACAAGGAATGAAGATGCGTACAACGCCATCTTCCAGTCTTGTATGTATCCGGGGGGGTGATTCCCCCAAGGACACACACAATGAATGTCTGAAACTAAGTTCAGACTCCCTCTTCCCTAGAGACTGGGGTGTCTGAGGAGGAGGAGGAGGCACATGGGTAGCCCCCGAGAATCTGGAGCCCATTTCTAATCAAAGCTATGAAAAGGTATTAAGAGCCTATAGCCAGTACATTTCATGGGGCTACCCACCCCGCTCCCCTGCTGTAGGATAACCGGGGAGGAAAGGCCCACGTCTAACCCCCCAAAGGGTCCGTGTAAAACAATGTGACAGCTGTTAAAAGGGTCAAAACCAGAGAGGGCAATAGGAAAGCCAAAATGGATTTAACAAACTTATAAGTGTAAAACTATAACTGTTTTATAAACTGATAACCAACATCTGTTACTATCCGAGGAAGGTACAGCCATTCAAAATTGGGGATAATAGTGGAGATTCCCATCCAGCCAGATGGGGGTCCCCCCCGACCCACCCCAAGGGGTGTGCCAAGGAAGGGGAGCCCCATCCGCCCGAAGGGAGGCACTGGAATTCACCATAAATTGTGGGGCAACCCCCCCCGGGATAACACCAACTCACTCTGGCCCAAACCCTCAGATTAGAGAGCAAACCAACACCTTACCCCTAGGGGAAGCCAGACGTCAACAGAATTACCAAATTACATTTCTATGAAGACTGTAGTTCCTGTTGGGATGAAAAAGCATTTTAAGTCAAGGAAAAAGACAGGAGAGGCGCAAAGACCTCCCATCAGTTCAGGCAAACCTAGGGGTCCTCTAATGAGAAGGCTGACTCAGTATAACAAGAAACGATTGTGTCAAGTCAGCCTTCAGGTTAAGTCATTTTCCTTTGATTTCTTCGATTTGGACTTATTCCAGAGTGGGGTCAGGGGACTGGCAGGGGGGGGTCACTTGATCCATGACCTTTGCTTGAAGTGTCCATATCAGCTTCTTGCGAAATGAGTTGCAGGTGCAGAAAATTTTTCTCTCCTTCGGGGAGAGTGGAGAAAGAATGGTGTTTAGACTGATAGAGGAATTTCACAGCGAAGGGGAATGTCCACCAATATTTTATGTTTTTGGAGGACAGTGAGAAGTGGTTTCAGGGACCTTCTCCGCTGGATAGTGGCCTGGGACAAGTCCGAGTAGATCTGGACAGGGTGTCCTTGATAGGATAGCTGGTTGGCGACCCTGGATTGTTTCATCACCTCTTCCTTCACAGCAAAGAAGTGGGGTTTGGTTATGATGTCCCTGGGTGTGCCGCCCTTCCTGGGGGGCCTAGAGCTCTATAAACTCTGTCCAATTATAGTTGGTGTGAAGGAGTATTTGGAATTAATGTTTTGATAATGTCCTGGACCACTTGGGAGGAGTCTGCAAACGACTCACGAATCCCCCTGATCCAAAAATGATGTAGCCGGGAGCGATTTTCCAATTCGTCTATTCTGGAGGGAGCAGTTTCTAAACGCTCTTGAAGCACTTGGATATGGTCAGAATTCTGGTTGGTGCGGGAAACTGTCATATCCAGTTTATTTTCTATGGCCTCCATGCGGGCCCCCAGATTCTGAAAATTCGCTTTCATTTCCCCCGTTATTTTGGCTGTAGTGGTGGTCAGACCCCTATCCAGCAATTCAGCTAATTTCTGGTAGAGATCCCCTGGGGGAGAGGGGGGTCCTGAATAGGGGTATTGAGGATGGCAATGTCCTGGTAAGGGGATTGCGGTAGGCCTGAGGGAGAGCCTGCTGAGAATCCAAACTCCCTGCCCAGCAGGGATTCTTTAAGGCCCTGTATAGAGTCTCTGTGGCTGTGGTGTGAAAGTTAGGGATGCTGGTGCAATCACTTGCCTTCTTTCTGGTGAGCCCTCTCCTCCTTGTGTCTGCCTCGTGGATGCGGCGGCCATCCACCGACCGAAATTGCGAGCCGTGGTCTCTCCGCACTGGGCCCCTGGACATATGCAGGGGAGCCCAGTGTACTCAGGGGTCCTGTAGTGCGCAAGGTGGGTGGCTATCGGGGCTCTGGGCGGTGCAATTGGCTCTGGGCTTCTCGGGTGTTGCGGAGGTCCCAGCTCACGCGACCATCTTGTATCGCCTGCGCATGCGCACCAGGCACTATATTTAAAGGAATTTTTCATGCTTGTTGTTTCACTTTAAACATCATTAAAATCACTGCTCCTTTAAATATTTTTTAAAGTTTTTTTTGCATTGGTACATGTCCCCCAAGGCAGTACCCAGGCCCCCATACCTTTTTTATGGCCAATAACTTTGCATATAAGATTTCACAAGGGGGACTTTTGATTTTTTCTGTTTGGGTCCCATAGACATGAGGTTCACCATTCCCATTCCATTGTCCGAACTTTTTCGATGTTCGAGAATTTAGGCTTGAACTGACCAGGGGGTCATTTGGCCCATCCCCACTTAAGAGTATTACATTTCTATTGAGATCTCTGACAGTAGTTGACTCATTCAGGACTTTACAACCTGTAGACAAACATTTTAATGTCTACTCACCTCCATGTGATTGTTATTCTCAGATAGATTATCTTTTTATCTCTCAGAGAGATCTCCCTATTTTAATAGACACAAATATAGGAATACAATCCTTTTTTGATCATGTGCCAATTTCTTTAATATTAGCTCAATTCTCAAATCCCTCAATTGACAAACTCCCCACCTTAACAAATTGGGAGGCACATAAATGTGTTGAGGAGAACTAAGACTCGAAAAAAAGAAGTCAATGAATGACCTTTCTGATAAAATTGCCCATCTTGAATCACTGCATAAACTCTCCCTTTCTATTCAATCAGCGATGAAATTGTTAGAAGTTAGAACAGCCTTAAAAATCATTCTGGATCGAAAATCGAAATGTTTGCTCTATTTTAAAAAAAAACGCATCTATTATGAGCATAGCTAAGAGTGGAAAGTTCCTTGCTAAAGCCCTGAAGGACTCTAAAATACTTGAAAACATCTTCTATATTAATACAGCAGACGGTAAACCAGTACCTGTACATGCCTCTGTTAAAATTGCGTAGCAATTCCATATTTTCTACTCTTTGTTGCATAATTTACCAACCTCTCAGAAACCAGCCACCTTACAAGGTAAAAGAGACCAAATTGTTAAGCACTTTCTGAGGCAGAGTAATTTACCCAAATTAGCTCAAAAAGATGCTAATGACTTATATACAACTTAATAGAAGATGAATTATCACTTGCTATAAAAGGCTTAAACTTGGGGAAAAGTCCATTTTTGAGAAAAAAAAGTAAAAATAGATATAAGACATAAGTGATAAAAAGCAAATGCAGTGCTTAGAGGCACTAAGAATTAAAACTTTAGACAGTATGGGGCTAATTCACTATATCGCGAATATGCGATCGCGCAACGCTTTAAAATAACGCCCATTCAAGGCAATTAGCATATGAACTGGCCAATCATGCGAATGCAAAATCGCGCTGTTGCCACAAATATGCCTTCTTAATCGGCATATGTGGGAATAGCTAATGTCAATTGGGCTTGAACCTGCAGAATCCATTGAAGGCTTGTATGAACATGATTTGCTTGAAAAAGTGTATGGGAACTACCGCAGCAAAATGGAAACCATAAGAAAATATCAACAACGGTAGTATCCGAACCTGTAGCTGTAAGCTTTGAAGGTATTAGAAGGAACCACTACACTATGGAGTTGACCACAAACAGCCATAGAAAATGCATTTACTGATCTTGGATTCTGTTAATTCTCTACAAAGTAACTTCCGGCACGTTAACTAGTGTGTGATTATTCCAATTCCACACTATAATATTATTGAATATGTACATACCATTCCATAAGTTCACAGTATGGGAGCAATCCAACTGATGGGCATTGGCGAATATGCCTTCACATATTTTCAGAATATAATGCCAAGTACAATACAAGGTTTAGTGATCACACCGGTAGGATCCAAACCTGTAGCTAAAAGCTTTGAAGGTACCACTACACTATGGAGTTGACCACAACCAGCCATAGAAAATACATTTACTAATCTTGGATTCTGTTAATTCTCTACAAACTAACTGCCGGAACGTTAACTAGTGTGTGATTATTCCAATTCCAAACTATAATATTATTGAATATGTACATACCATTGCATAAGTTCATAGTATGGAAGCAATGAAACTGATGGGCATTGGCGAATATGTCTTCACATATTTTCAGAATATAATGCCAAGTACAATGCAAGGTGTAGTGATGATACCGGTAGGATCCGAACCTGCAGCTTTCAGCTTTGAAGGTATTAGAAGGAACCACTACACTATGGAGTTGACCACAACCAGCCATAGAAAAAACATTTACTAATCTTGGAGTCTGTTAATTCTCTACAAACTAACTGCCAGCACGTTAACTAATGTGTGATTATTCCAATTCCACATCATAATATTATTGAATATGTACATACCATTGCATGCATTTAAATAATTCATAGTATGGAAGCAATTAAACTGATGTGCATTGGCTAATTGGCGAATATGCGTTCCCATATTTTCAGCATCTAATACTGAGTACAATGCAAGCTTTCAGAAGGTCATACCATCCATACCATTGAACTACTCTGTGAGTTAGATAGCCTTGTTTAAATGTATCATGTAGGCTTGCTGATACCATACAAATCATGGTACCAGCCAAACTTTGAACAGTCAGAATTGTTTGACATTCATGTCAGCTGGGATTACTACTGATCTGTGATTAGCTGAAGCTATTCACATGGTACAGGTTGTTGAAATAAGCCCAAGTACCATGTGATAGCTGGGGCTCAATCCCAGCTCACCAATCTAGGTAACCACACTGTCCTGGTAACTAGTGATGTTGGCACCCAGCCCATGTTTCCATTGGCTCTCAGGTGCTGTCGCCTTTATTGCCGATTCCCTACTGCGCATGCACAAAGGGCACTGTGCTTTCTGAATGGCCTGGCAGCAGGGAAGGAGGAGGGGTGACAAATTTTTGCCATACCTCGCTGCAGTGAGGTCTGTTGGAAGTGGGGACAGGTACATGTCCAAAACAGGTACTAACCCCCCCCCCCCAAAAGTGCCAAATGTGGCATCAGAAGGGGAGGGAGGAGAGAGATAAGCAGAGCTTCCACTTTTGGGTGGATATCTAAGGCCCCTTTCACACTTGTGCAACTTGTCCTGCAACTTGGGAATGCAAAGTTGCCTGTCAAGTTGGACCCCACAATTTCCAATGAGTAGGATTCATAGCTGTCTGACTTCAAGTGGTATCAACTTCAAACTAGTCCCTGAACTACTTTGGTCTGAGTTTGATATGACTTGCGGTCCCTAGACCTCAAGATTACATTGCTTCAAGTCACATCAAAGTTGCATGACTTTCAAGTCACGCAAGTGCGAATGGGGCCTAAGTCAAAGGTGTTATCCTGAAAGTAATGCAGTTTGCCCATGACATTGTTCCAGCTTCAGGGAATGCCTGAGTAATATTGAGAGCTAGGAACCTCAAGTCACACCAAAGTAGTACAGGGATTACTTTGAAGTTGGTGCCACTTGAAGTAGCACAGATATGAATAGTTTCAGGAAAAGTCGGCCATGTGTAAAAGGAGTGTATATAAGCAACTCTCTCGGATATATATATATATATATATATATATATATATATATATATATATATATATATATATATAAGCAGCTCTCTCATTTATATGTATATATACACATATACACACACACTCCTTACTGATTTACATGAGCAGAATACATGCAAGAAGTGTAATGTGCCTGTAACCAGGAAGTGATGTGTGCGCATTAAGCAGGGCCACCATCAGGGGGTACAGGCAGTACTGTTGTAAGGGGCCCCAGTGTCTCAAGGGCCCTTACAAGAAAGACTTTAGCTGTCTTTAACATTGGAGTCTATGGGAGGGGGGCACCCGGTTTGGGGATACCGTTCTCCCAAACCATAGCCAATAAAAATACCAAACTTTAGTCACATAGAGAGCGCTCCCTGGGCAACAACTGGGCCAGGTTTGGCAACTCTGGCATCTATGGTTCGGTCATACCAGGTCCTCAAAGTGACCAGTCATTGACCGGCAATTGTCAGGTGAACTTCGGACTTTACATTGGAGTCTAGGGGGGGCACCCAGTTTGGGGACACTGTTCTCCTGAACCATGGGTGATAAAAATACCAAACTTAGGTTTAGCATTGGGTGAGGTTATGCTGTTGGTGCACTGTTTTTTTTAACCCCTTGGATCCCACACTAGCATGCATTGCACACTTCACTTGAATGAGTCATGCTTGGCAGGCTACACCTGGTAAGTGTGACAGGGTGTATAATTCCTACTTGGGCTGCGACATGTGTACACCCCTGGCCAGTGGGCGGATGTGGTGGAATGGCCCAGTGAGAAGGCCCTGGGGAATGTTGGTGGTCAGAAGGGGGGGCAGGTCTAAAGCTGTTTAAGAGACCCCAAAATTTCTGATGGCTGCCCTGGTAGGAAGTGAATGTGTGGTGATCCCACATGAACAAATAAATTAACCCCATCCCCACCAAATATTGCTACAGCATCCTCCCCCGCACGGTGTAAGCACAAGTATATTTTATACACTTACCCATCAAATGAGTAGCACCTCCCCTTTGCTGAAATGGAACCTCACTATATTCACTTATATAGAGATCCTGACCAGCAAAGGCACTTCCGGGTGAACACAATGACATTCCTGGGTCAGAGGACAAAGCCACACTTGCTTGCAAATGTTTGATCACAATCACAATTTTTTTTTAGTAATATGTAGGTGAATGACAGACAAAGGCTCAGTTTGAGATGTACAACACTGCCTATCCACCAGCTAAATTCATTAGGAGTGCCGGTTCACACTTGTGCAATGCGGGAACCCTGCAAATCCACTGCAGGCTCCTGCATCGCATTTCACACTGCCATGTGTGACCTGCTGGGAGTGTCAATACATTGTTAATGACACCCCCATTTCAGCTCACATATCACAGTGCAAACTAACAGTTCGGACATTAATTGGATCGCATGGGCGTGAACACCCATGCAATCCAATTCTGGTGCAGACCAAAAAAAGGGTCCTGTGCGAGTTTTGTCCGAATGCAATGCAAATTCAGCCATAATATCTGTATGGCTGAAATCGCATCGCATGGACAGCGCATGTGACTTGTACTGCATTGTGAATCAGATGCAACCTTGCACAGTGCAGCAGTGTGAACCGGCACTTATCTGCAATTCTTCAGACCTGTTAAATGAAAAGACTCCACTTAAACAACCTTTATCATTTACTTGCAGGCGTGCTGAAGAGATTAGGTTTTTTTTAATCCACGATTACACCTTCTCATAATTTGCATGACAGTTCACTTCTCCAAACCCAGCTCCCCCCAAAACAAATAAAAAAAAAAAATAGCTCAAGAATTTACATTTATTTGCACAGCAGCAACACAATTAAGTACATTCATTTAGTGGCATTAGTATATTAGGTGGTACATTTAGACAAACATTTAGCAATTGGGATCTAATGGCCCTGCTCATAGAGCTTACAATCTAAATTTTTTCCAAGCCTTATAAGGGCTTTACTTTCACAGTGTATAGCAGGCTACACATTTCATAGTACAACTACTCTCAACAGACACCAACCACCACCAAATGTTTAGCTGCAAGATTATACAAAATTACAAAAAAAACAGTCAGTCATTCTTAAAAAAAATACAAAATATTAAAAAGACGCATATTCCAAATATTAACACCCACCACCCCACATTCCACACACATACATTGGTGATGGTTCTACTGGAAGATGCATTTCTGTGTACATGATTAAGCAATGAGATCAAAGAGTAGAAGGTCAGCAGATGCTCCCAAACCATGAATGCATGGTCAGACAGCAACAATACACAACATTGACAGCAAAGCCACACTTTTGATGGACAAAATGCACAAGAATTTCAACTAACAGCCCAAGTGGGTCATTTGGCATTATGCACAATATCAGCCCTACTCCCCCAAAAACCACAGCAAATAACACAGCCTCTTCGCAGGGCAAACCAACCCCCTCTACTGCAGCCATTTATATAACATAGGTTGTATTGTTAGCACACCGACATGCCCAATGGAAGTACAGGCCCACCAGTGTCATTCAATCTGTCTCTTCATGTCTGCCTAACTCTATAGTGATTGCACTTGATAAACAAGAACACTTACAATTTGCAAATGTGTTAGTCCACACGATATTGTGAAAACGCCTGCCTTTACACATACATGAACTTTAATGGCATCTCAGTCCTAGTCCTTAGAGTTCAATATTGAGTTGGCCCACCCTTTGCAGCTATAACAGCTTCAAATCTTCTGGAAAAGCTTTCCACAAGGCTTAGGAATGTGTCTATGGGAATGTTTGACCATTCTTCCCAAAGCACTTTTGTGAGGTCAGGCACTGATGTTGGATGAGAAGGCCTGGCTCTCAGTCTCCACTCTAATTCATCCCAAAGGTGTTCTGTCGTGTTGAGGTCAGGACTCTGTACAGGCCAGTCAAGTTCCTCCACCCCAAACTCACTCATCCATGTCTTTATGGACCTTGCTTTGTGTACTGGCCAAAATCAGGAGGGGGGATTATGGTGTGGGGTTGTTTTTCAGGGGTTGTTCTTTTACACTTGTGCGACTTGAAATATGTGTGATTTTAGCGTGATTTGCTGCAGTTTTTTGCTGCAAAGTTTTGCAGTGATTTTGATATGACTTGAAGCAATAGCTGTGTAATCCTGAGGTCCATGGACCTCAAGTCGCATCAAAGTCAGACCAAAAGTAGTGCAGGGACTATTTTGAAGTCACTGCGACTTGAAGTCACACAGATATGAATGGTACTGATTGAAAATCATGGGGAATGACTTGTCATGTGACTTTGCAGTCCCAAGTCACAGGAAAAGTCGCAGAAGTGTGAAAGGGGCCTGAAGATGATTTCCAATGAGCACCATTCATATCTGTGCGACTTCAATGTAGTCCCAGAACTACTTTGGTCTGACTTTGAAGCAACTTAACCACTTACCAACCAAGCCTGTTTTTTGGGTTCGGTGGTTATGAGTAAATAACAGTTTTTTTTGCTGTAAAATTACTTAGAACCCCCAAACATTATATATTGTTTTATTTTCAAACACCCTAGAGAATAAAATGGCGGTCATTGCAAAATTTTATGTCACGCCGTATTTGCGCAGCGGTCTTCCAAGCGTGATTTTTTTTTAAATAAATTCAGTTTTTTTAGTTAAAAAATAAGAAAACAGTAAAGTTAGGGCATTTTTTTTCCATATTGTGAAAGATAATGTTACGCCGAGTAAAATGATACCCAACGCGTCATGCTTCAAAATTGTGTCCGCTCGCGGAATGGCGACAATCTTTGCAACTTAAAAATCTCCATTGGCGATGTTTAAAAAATTCTACAGGTTAGCAGTTTTGTGCTACAGAGGAGGTCTAGTGCTAGAATTATTGCTCTTGCTCTAAAGATCACGGCGATACCTCACATGTGTGGTTTGCATACCGCTTTCATATGTGGGCGGGACTTACGTATGCGTTCGCTTCTGCACGCGAGCTCGCAGGGACGGGGCGCTTTAATTTTTTTTTTTTTAAATGATTTATTTTGCTTTTTACTTTTTATTTTTACATTGTTCTTTTTTTTTTAAAAAAAATGATCACTTTTATTCCTATTACAAGAAATGTAAACATTCCTTGTAATAGAAAAGCATGACAGGTCCTCTTAAATATGAGATCTGGGGTCAAAAATTCCTCAGATCTCATATTTACACTCAAATGCAAAAAAAAAAAAAAATTTAGAAAAAAATGACAGAAGAAAAGAAAAACGGTCCCTTTAAGACCGTTGGGTGGACATCATTTCTGACGTCATTTCCGCCCTGCCGTACTATGGAGCCGAGTGAGCGGCTGAAGCCACTCACTTGGCTCACGGACACTGGGGGGAGAGGATCGGATCATCTCCGCCGCTGCCGGCGGGTCCGGTAAGCGGCGGAGATGACCGTAAAGCGGCGGGAGGGGGGGCATCTCTCCCGCCGCTGATAAAAGTGATCTTGCGGCGAATCCACCGCTTAGACCACTTTTATCCTCTTTAGAATCGCCGGCTGAAAAAAACGATATCTGAATGGTGCCTGCAGCTGCAGGCACCATTCAGATATCACCACTGAAAGCCAATGACGTACTATACACGTCCTTGGTCGGCAAGTGGTTAAGGTTGATAGACCTCAGAATTACACAGCTATTGCTTCAAGTCACATCAAAATCACGGCAAAAAATGCAGCAAAAAAATGCGGCAAATCGTGCTAAATCGCGGTAAAGTCATGCGACTTTCAGGTCGCACAAGTGTGAAAGCAGCCTTAGCCCAGGTGCGATGCAGGAACCAGCACAATTTCAGCACCTGCATCGCACCTTTCCCACAGGCAGTTCGCACCTTTCCCACAGGCAGGCCTTCTGTGAACCGCTGCGGGTGTCAGTACAATATTAATGACACCACCAGATTGGTTCATAGAGCGCAGCGCTAACTGTGGATTCTGACAAGAATTGAATAGCATGAGTGAGAACACCCATGCGATCCGATTCTGGTGCGGGAAAAAAAGGTCCCTGCACTGCTATAGCTGCAAAGGGTTGGCTAAATCAAATTTGAACCCTACAGACTAAGACTGGGATGCTATTAAAGTTCATGTGTGTATAAAGGCAGGCTTTCCAATACTTTTGGCAAGATCGCAGATTGCGCAAGATTTGTAATGGTGGTGGAACTCTCGTCCACATAAATGCTACATTTATAAAAAATTTGGGGAAGGACATGAGTTATGTTTAACAACACAGGAAGAGCCGACAGCCTTTCTATAGGATGTGGTATCTTTGGGATTTGAACCTATGAACCCCAGGTTTGGCTCAGCAGAAGTGCTAAGCCCTTAGCCACATTCATGGAGCATCCATTGCTGTGATGTCAAACAGTCCTAAGTCTCAGTGGTGCAATAAATGAACCAATGCAGATGTACTGTGGAAGGCTGGATAACCATTGAACAACCTGTTTCTGGCATATGCCATCTGTTTTGAAGGTTTTTTATGGCTCCATACTGTGAGCATTCTGCTATAGAACATCTCTCATTTTGGGGCATTTACCTTGGTAAGAAGCTGCAATTATTGCTGTATGGGAAATGTTAAGGCTGATTATAGTCCTTGCCCATAGAAAACATGTGACACAATTTGCAATAGTGGTGGAAACCTCCTACACATAAATACTACATTTAGACATAATTTTGGTAAGGACATGTGTTATGAGAACAGAAAACCTCTCTATATGAAGTGATATGCTCGGGATGTAAACGCAGAACCTCTATGTTCCTAGGTAGAAGCATTAAGCTGTTAGCCACCAGTCTGCCAAGCGTGCAACCCTCCTACACATAAATACCCATATACTGCATTTCTTTGGACATATAGGTGGTGGAATTACATTAGTATGATGTTTATTCTGTGCTATTTGGTGGTGCTTGGAGTGTAGAACAGTGATGTTATTGCAACAGAAATGGTATTGTTTGTGGTTTGTGAAGATACCTCTGTGAGTTTGGCAAAAGATTTTAATGAGATGGACAGCAACAAGCGAGAGACAGAGAAAAAATATTTTAACAAAACATGAGAAGATTAAACATTCTAACATTCTTAAAAACAAATTAGATTATGAAATAGCAACATTGTTGCAGAGACAATTTGTTTGAGAGAAAGATACATTTCAACATGAAAAGGATATCTTTAGAGAAGTTAGAATTGTACCATTAAAATCAATGGCTGAAACATGCATTGGGCTATATAGCGCAAATTTGCCTTCTCAAGAAGGCATTATAGGCAAGTGCGAATTTGCGAATTTAGTTCCGTAAAAGTTTATTGATAGAAAACTCACAGTACAGGGAAAATACTTGTACAGTAGGCCAAGCCATGGAAATAGCCATGTTAATATAACAACAAAATGAGCAAACATTGCCTATAGTTTATACAGTTTCTCGTCTGGTATTATCCTTTAGTCCTATTGTTGTTCCGGAAATGTGTATGTTGTAAATAACGTTCCTTAACTGGGCAAGAAAAGTCGAGTGTTTGTATAAACAGGTCCTTTGTGAGTTTAGGATTTAATATACCTTCTAGTGTCGGATGAAGGGTAGAGTTAGCAACTTGGTTAGCAATTTGGTTTTCCATGTCCAGGCCAGGTGTTATATTTTACTGGAGTCAGCTTGAGGGGGTCAAGAAGTATGGGTGGTGGGGGAAGGAGAATGGTGTATTAGGGGTTGGGGGAGGGGGGGACCTCTGCATAGTCAGGTGTACACCTC
>BLSH010188218.1:942726-968611 GCA_018402905.1 Glandirana rugosa | reverse complement strand
GACAGGTAAGTGTCCTAATATTAAAAGTCAGCAGCTACTGTATGTGTAGCTGCTGACTTTTAATTTTTTTTTTTAGCCCGGACCTCCGCTTTAAGAAGGTATATTAGCCAACGCGAATTTTCCTTCTCAAAAAGACATTATAGGCAAGTGCGAATTTGCGAATTTACTATACCGCCCTCTAAAAAAGGCATGGGGGTTAAAATGAGGGAATTTTCTTGTCTGAGCATGCTCAGTTGTGCTGATGAATAGTTAGGAAGAAAGGGGGAATTTGGCTCTTTTCAGACTTTCAATGATATTTCAGGTTATATATCACTTTTTAAACAATTTAAAAGCAGATCATCATTAAACAAGATACTACATTTTTAGAAACAATTTAGGTGATCCTATCATGCTCTAAACATTATTTCCATGTGCAATTCCCTTGGTTCTACCACGACTAGTTTTTTAGTCACTCACTGCTGTTTGGGCGTTATAGTGAATTTGATTCTGGGACTATTTTCTCCCTCAGGGCTTTAGTGAATTCCATTTTCGCGCTAATTAGCGCGAATTTGCGATTCTGCGCGATAAAATTCGCGCGAAGGCATATTCGCGCTATAGTAAATGACCCCCATAGTGTTCTGGAATGCTGCGTTCCTGAAAATGCTGCAGATGTAATTTTCCATACATTGAGCCTTTAATTTTTCTTCAGTGTATCCTTTAATATACGGATGATAATATTGCTAACTGATGTGTCTACTTGTTGCAGGACTGCAAGAGGATGGTGAAGATGATGGAACCCTGAATAGTTATTGGGTAAGGGTGGCTTTAAAAGGATTCTCTCATTTTTTAGCCTCTGTCCTTAAAGCGGTAGTAAACCCGTTGGCAAAAAAAAAAAATTTTTAAAAATCCTGCAAGACAATAGCATAATATGTTAGTATGCATCGCATACTAACACATTATGAAATACTTACCTTAGAGTGAGGCTCCCGATGCCCGAGTCGGTCAGCGCTAAGGACGCTGACATGTTGGTCCTCTTCTTTCTTCCGGGTACGCGGCTCCGGCGCTGTGAGTGGCCGGAGCCGCGTGACATCACTCCCGCGCATGCGCGCGGGAGCTCTTCTTTCCGGCAGCCAGCTCTGAGTTGCCGGACGCCTCGGCCGGATCGTCAGAGCGCATGCGCCGCTAATGTCAGCGGCTGCATGCAGGGCGAATATCTCCTAAACCATGTAGGTTTAGGAGATATTCTTTTTACCTACAGGTAGGCCTTATTATAGGCTTACCTGTAGGTAAAAACAGCTTTGGGGGTTTACTACCGCTTTAATTAAGAGGTAATAAACCCAAAACCAAAAATGTTTTATATTGCAGCTTACCAATCACTAGATATGGTGGTTGCATCTGTTTTCTTTTTTAGGCTTTTTGCCCTACATTTGACTTATATGAGCCTCTTGCAGTCTCTGTACAGCAGTGCTGGAGTGTGGGAAGAAGAAGCAGCAGAAGAAGCCATTCAGTTCTTGTGCTGACAAGAAGCATGCGGATAGCAGGAGAGAGCTGAGTGACAGAGAGAGGATCTCATCACTGTACTTCTTCCTCTTTATGTAGCTGTGGTTCCACCGTCAGTAAGGCTTAAGTGGTGGTTACCTCATCCCCATGTAATTAGATACCAACAACAAGGATACCCCCTTGATACCCCCTTGATGGGACGTTAAATAGGTAACAACACCACATCATGTTTAAAAGTATAAGCACACTTGGTGAACTGTATGATCAGAGGCGTAACTAGAACCTTCAGGGCCCCGGTGCAAGAAATTATGAAGGGCCCCCTGGCCAGGGCCCTTCCCACTGATCCTGGGGCCCTTTACGCCTATCGTGGGTCCCTTTATTACGATACTGCTGTGGGGCCCTTTCACAAGTTCTGCAGCAGGCCCCAGGGGGACCAGGGAAGCACACAGGGGCCCTGGGAACAGCAGAAGACAAGTAAACTGGATAGAGAAAATGGAGGAGATTGGGTCCCCACCATCCCTCCTATTCAGGCGTACAAGGGAGGCACATGGGCCCCCTGGACCATGGGGCCCGGTTGCAATTGCAACCCCTGCAACCCCTATTGTTACGCCCCTGTGTATGATTATGTAACAGCCATTTTATGTGCTAGCACTTATATCTGTTTACGTGTCGGTCCCTCAAGTCTTTTTTTATATGTTACTAAATAATAAATTGTTATACTTTTAAACATTGATGTGGTGTTGTTACCTATTTAAAGTCCCATCAAGGGGGTATCCTTGTCGTTGGTATCTTCCCCTTTACTGCCCAGTCACTGGCTCAGGGGCTGGTTCAGGGTGACCTGGGCTCAGAGAAAGTGAGTTGCATGATGCTGGCCATTAGACTGGGGACATCTTGTGGGGGAAAAGAAGAATTGCTGGGAAGAGCTCTGAAATAAAAGTGAATGATGCAAAAGCTGATTTTTTAACTTTATCACATCATCATTACTATGCTTCTTCTCATTTCACTATCCAGTCACAGGCTGGGGGTAGATGCAGGGCAAGCGGAACTCAGAGGATGTGGGTTAAATAACACTGGCCATAAGCCTGGGGGCATCTTTTGGCAGAAAAGAAGTACTGTTGGGGAGACCTTTGGATTCAAAGTGAGTATTGTACCAAAAGTTGATTTTTTAAACTTTATCTTTTAACCTCTTCCCAACCACGCTATAGCCAAAAGACAGCTACAATGCAGGTGTCCGTGGACATCCTCCCAGAACCATGCCCCCCACACTCCCCATAGGGTGTGCTCTGTGATCGCTTATAACAGATCATTGTAAAGGGCCAATCACACTGGCCCTTTACCACGTGATCAGCTGTGTCCAATCACAGCTGCTCACTTGTAAACAAACGTGACGATTTTCTGCATTCCTTTCCTCGCGCGCAATCACAGAGAGCTGGCAACCAGCAATTCTGGCAGGGGACATTTCCATTGATATCAGGGCACTGAATACCAGTGCAGCCCCATCAGTGACCAACATTGCTGCCTATAAGTGCCCATCAATGCCACCTATCAGTACAGCCTATCAGTGTCGGCTCATCAGTGCACATCAGTGATTACTTATTAATTAATTAATAATTACTTATTTGCAAAATGATATAACAGAAACGAAGAAAAACTTTTTTTTTTTTGATCACTTGCCGACCACCCGCAGCAGTTGTACTTTGGCTGTGCAAATCGGTGTACTGGTACGGCGAGTCATGCACTAGCTTTTGTGGGTATGCCCGCACACTCGGATTGGCCAGCAGGGGAGCCAATCAGCGATCGTTCCCCGCAGAACGGGGATCTAGTAAACTCCAGAGGTGATCAAACAACACCAAAAGAAAGTTCTATTTGTGGGGGAGAAAAAGGGCGTCAATTTTATTTGGGTACAACGTTGCACGCTGTGCAATTGTCAGTTAAAGTAATGCAGTGCCATAACACAAAAAATGGCCTGGTCATTAAGGGGGCAATTCCTTCCAGGGCTGAAGTGGTTACATTTTCAGGCTTTTTTATTTGTTTAGCAAAATAATAAAAAAATCCAGTGTTGAATAAATACCAACAAAAAAAATCTCTAGCTGTCTCAAAAAGATGATAAAAATGTGTTGCATGACTGTGCAAATGTCATTCAAAGCGCGATGTCGCTGAAAGGTGAAAATTGGCCTGGGCAGGAAGGGGGTGAAAGTGCCCGTTATTGAAGTGGTTCATGGGCTATTCATTATTTATCGTGCCATTTTTGCCTGGAGTTCTGCCTTAATTTTCCTTGCACATGATTGGGTATGCAAAGTGAGTGCAGCTTCACCTTATGGCTGGGTTCACACTAGAGCGACTCCCAGCAGGGGGTCTGGTGCGTCTCCATTCACCGATTCAGGTTCGGTTTCACCCGAATTTTTGGCTGAATTCGGACCTGAAATGGACCAAAAGAATATTAACCAGGTCTGGACCAGCTTACATTTACTGCTGCAGAGTGGCACGACGTTTATAAACAGCGGCTCACTCGTGCACGGCTAGCGGGCAGTAAACTCACCGCTGGCAGCACACGCTCATGCCTGATGCACTCTCCAGCAGTATGGTCGCGGGTCGGGTGGACTTGATGTCCATCGACTACCCGCGATTGCCTGACGCAGAAGAAAAACGGGGAACCACCGATGTAAACACGGCGGTTCCCCGCTCTGTCAGGCGACATGCCGCTGGGATCAGTTAAATCTGTCATGCCCCTGGCAGCCCAGTCCCCTCACAGTTAGAACATGCTTAGGGAACACATTTAACCCCTATATCGCCCCCTGCAGCTTAACCCCCTCACTGTCAATGACATTTACACAGTAATCAGTGGATATTTAAATTTCTGATCCCTGTATGTCATTGGACCCAAAAAAGTGTCAAAAATGTCCGCCATGTCCGCCCCAATATCACAGTCCCGAGAAAAATCACAGATCGCCACCATTACCAGTAAAAAAAAAAAATTGTAAAAACGCCATAAATTAATTCTCATCGTTTGTAAACGCAGCATCGTTTTTTTTTTTACCACAAATATGAGGAAGAATATAAAGGCCAAAACTGATTAATAAATTTGTTTGTTTTTTTTTTTTGTGGATTTATATTATGACAAAAAGTAAGAAATATTTTTTTTTTCAAAATTGTCGCTCTTCTTTTGTTTATAGCAGCGATCAGAAATGACGCAGAGGTGATCAAATACCACCAAAAGAAAGCTCTATTCGTGGGGAAAAAAGGGCGTGAATTTCATTTAGGTACAACGTCGCATGACCGCGCAATTGTCAGTTAAAGCGACGCAGTGCCGAATCGCAAAAAACTGCTCTGGTCCTAAAGTGAGAAATCCTTCTGGGGCTGATGTGGTTAAGTGAACATTGGCTTTGCGAAGTGTGCATGCACTTCCTGCGGTGAAGATTGACTCCTCTAAGTGAACGGCTTCTATCGCTTTAGTAAATGAGCTCTAATATTGTTTTTCCTGCAATGGCCCTTGGGGATTTCCATGTGTCCTCTCCCCACTGATCACACATTCCCCCAGTGCTGTCATACAGAGTGAGCTGTGCTGCACCTCCTCCCTGTAGAGCTCCACACACCTCCACCAAGTGAGTGGAAGAAGGCAGAGAGGGTGTGGGAGAGCTCAGGGCGGGAGGGCAGAGCTCCTGAACTGCTCTCACTCCTTTCTGCTGCTCACAAATACTTGCTCAATCAGTGCTGTGTAGAGCAAAGCACAGTGTAGGCTAAGCTGGAGCAAGATCCATTGAAGCTATGGGCTAGAGGACACACACAGCCTGGCCACCCCTAGCCCAGTCCCCTGGCTGGCCATGGCTGTGGGGGCATTGCTGCCTAGCACTGGACCCAGCATACACAACCACTGTGGACTGATCACTTGTGGATCTTAGAACTTTTCCCTGAGTACTTTGGGACCTTTCCCTGATCAGCATTGGAGCTGTGTTCATGTGATTTAACCTCTGCACCACCACCAAGCAGGAGGATGCTTCCTAGCTGTAGGTAAGTCTATGGGAGGCATTGCAAGGATGCCCATCAAACTTCTGACAATTCCCAAACAAGGGTCTTTATTTTCAACCTTATTGGACTCAGCTGGAAATAACTGCCACTTTTGTTTTTAAAATAAGTAACTTTTTTATGTAAGTCTCCTTACTTGATTGTATTAGCTTTATGCATTGAGTCTTTTATTACTTTACATGTTCTTAGTATGTTAGAAATATCACGACCAAAATAATCGCCCTGCCAATAAAGGTTACAAATTAATGAACAACTCATTTATCCCAGAGGCATGCACTTGGAAAAGATCATTTACATAAAAGGAGCTCGAGCGATGTGTTAGAAATAGAATGTGAGTGAGAATGCAGATGTTCTGATGGTGAAATTATTTTATTTTATTTCAGGTACTTATATAGCGCTGTTAATTTACGCAGCGCTTTACGTATAAATTGTACATTCACATCAGTCCCTAACCTCAAGGAGCTTACAATCTAAGGTCCCTAACTCACATTCATACACTAGGGCCAATTTAGACAGGAGGCAATTAACCTACCAGCATGTCTTTGGAGTGTGGGAGGAAACCGGAGTACCCGGAGGAAACCCAGCAGGCACAGGGAGAACATGCAAACTCCAGGCAGGTAGTGTCATGGTTGGGATTCGGACCAGTGACCCTTTTGCTGCCAGGGGAAAGTGCTATCCACTACCCCACTGTGCCACCCATATCGTTGCTTTGCTTTACTACCTTCCCAGGTGTCAGTGCAGGGGGGCGATCGAATACTTTAAAGGTGTGAATGAGGTTCAGGAGGGCAGTATTTTCAATAGGAAGCTGAAATCAAAGATATGATCGCAAGTTAGGAGGAAAGTTCAAGAGTAATATGTTAATAAAAGAGTAGTAGTTTCATAGAGCAGACGTCCAGTAGAGGTAGCCTGTCACTAAGGAGTAGGAGAATTTAAAGGGGTTTAGGTAGGTATAGATTTATACTCCCAAGAGACAAAGCAAGGGATCATTTAATCTGCCATCAGTCGTCTATGATTCTATATTAGTTTATTGAACTTTTTTTTTTCCCCAAAAAGGTTATTGGAACTTTCCAAATATGGGGGTATACGTTTCTGTAGCCTGAGGAGCTTACAATTAAATTATATTGATATGGCACAAGGTGCCATATTTGCTTTTATCCAATGTATGGCAAGATGCCAAAGACAGCTTATAATGTAGTTCTGGTCCTAAGCAAATTTTGTTTTATGATTTTCCAGAACTGACAGCTCCCAGATTTCTATGTACTTTTATCACTGTGTGTGTAGACCCCTATCCCTATGTATATAAAAATATCATTTCAGCAACTCCTTGATCCTTATTGAGCTCAGCATTTTTGAAAACACAATGTAACTTGTTTAGAAGTGGGTGCTTGCACTCCTTTTTTCTCCATACTTGAATAGCCCACCCACTAGAAGCAGCAATTAAATGGTAGATTGGCACACATGATGCAGGCTGCTTGTGCAATCTTCTTTTGATTTACCAACACCTACGCATTTTGAGCTTTTAGTTGGCTGAATATAAATTGAGAGTAGCCCTGCTTCACACCGATGTAGCTTTGAAATTGTGCTACTGTAGTGCGATTTCAAAGCCGCAGGTCAGTGCGATTTGCACTGCCGATTTCATTGCGGCTTGTGACTTCATTTAACAGAAGTCTATGCAAGTCGTAATGAAATTGGTAAAAAGTAGTGCAGACACCTCTTCTTTTTTTATATCCGCTACGACATGAACGGTTCTATTTCTGGCAATGGGGTGCGAGTTGTCACTGTCAAATCGCATGACAAGTTGCACCAGTGTGAACGGGGGCTTAGGTAGGGTCTTGCATTACAATTGTTGGAGATTGCGCCATTGGATTGTCACATGTATGTACATACTATATATTGCCAGCTGTAGTTTTATCTTATTAGCTCAGTGATCAGTGTTGGAATCCTGCCCTATTAATCCTAAGTTGGGACAATATGATGCATATATATGAAGTTAGGGGCACCAACTAACCTATATGGTAATACATATATATCCCACATCTTTCTACTCACACCTATAGGTTGCATTGCATCTGTGGTCTAGGTTAGCCATTCTCAACTAAGGTTCAGTGAATCCCTCAGTGCCCATTCACACAGGAGCGACTTGCGCTCCGACTTGAGTCTCCTCAAGTCTCCCCAAGTCGCTTGACATTTGAAATCCCATTGAAATGATTTGGAGCCATCTTAATGTACACTACTGAAGTCAGAGCGACTTCAGTAAAGGTTCCTGTACTACTTCAAGGCGACTTCTATCCGACTTGTGCCCATAGAATTCAATAGAAGTCGCCTCTAAGTCGGATGCCCCTTCTAAATGGAAGTGACATTTCATAATTTATCCAGGGCAACCCCCTCCCTCACTGCTCTGATTGGCCACAGGCAAAGTCGCCTGGTCTGAAGTCTCGCTGAAATCGCCTAGCAAAGTCGCACTGAAGTCGGGTCGCCCCTGTGTGATTGCAGCCTAAGATTCCTCCAGAAGTTGTTAGTTGTTTCTTAATGGCTGACTGACCTCCTATCTGATGGTACCTGCACAGTTCCAGGGCCATTGCCTCTTGGCAGACATTCTTCCCACTGACAACCAATGTAAGGAGGGCATTCTTCCTACTGACCCCCAATGTAAGGGGGCGACATTCTTCCCACTGACCCCCAATGTAAGGAGGGGGACATTCATCCCACTGACCACCAATGTAAGGAGGGGGGTTCCTTCGTCCCACTGACCACCAATGTAAGGGGGACATTCTTCCCACTTACCACCAATGCAAGGGGGTGGGGGCATTCTTCCCACTGACCACCAATGTAAGGGGGGACATTCTTACCACCAATTCAGGGGGGCGAGCATTCTTCCCACTGACCCCCAATGTAAGGAGGGGGACATTCTTCCCACTGACCACCAATGTAAAGGGGTGGCATTCTTCCCACTGACCCCCAATGTAAGGAGGGGGACATTCTTCCCACTGACCACCAATGTAAGGGGGGGGGCATTCTTCCCACTGACCACAAATGTAAGGAGGGGGATATTCTTCCCACTGACCACCAATATAAGGAGGGGGATATTCTTCCCACTGACCACCAATGTAAGGAGGGGGATATTCTTCCCACTGACCACCAATGTAAGGAGGGGGATATTCTTCCCACTGACCACCAATATAAGGATGGGGATATTCTCCCCACTGACCACCAATGTAAGGAGGGGGATATTCTTCCCACTGACCACCAATGTAAAGGGGGGGGGCATTCTTCCCACTGACCACCAATGTAAAGGGGGGGGCATTCTTCCCACTGACCACCAATGTAAGGAGGGGGACATTCTTCCCAATGTTCCCTCCAGAGGTGGTTTTGGCCAGCACGGTTGATTGCTTTAAAAAAAGGCCTGGATTCTTTCCTTAATGCAAATAATATAACTGGGTACTAACATTTTTTGGTAAAGTTGATCCAGGGTGAATCCGGTTGCCTCTCGGGGATCAGGAAGGAATTTTTCCCCCGTTATAGCAAATTGGATCCATGCTTTGCTGGGGCTTTTTGCCTTCCTCTGGATCAACTGTGGGTGAAGGATTGTATATGGGATTGTTTGGTTATATATCATTTTTTGTTTTGGTTGAACTAGATGGACTTGTGTCTTTTTTCAACCAGACTAACTATGTAACAATGTAAGGGGGGGCATTCTTCCCACCGACCCCCAATGTAAAGGGGGGGGCATTCTTCCCACTGACCCCAAATGTAAAGGGGGGCATTCTTCCCACTGACCACCAATGTAAGGGAGGGGCATTCTTCCCACTGACCACCATTGTAAGGGGGGCCATTCTTCCCACTGACCACCAATGTAACGTAAAAGTTTGAGAAAGGCTGGTCTAGGTACATCAGTTTTATTGCACAGTGACTGTGCACCAACATTTGTGTTTCTCATAAAACAATAAAAGCTAGCGAGCATAAATATAAGTTCTTGTTAAAAGGAGAGTATAAACTTCTATGTCCCAAAATGTCACTCAGTTAATTTAAAATATCCAGATTATTGTGGTTAACAGGTTGGGATTTAAGGCAACATTCAGTACAGTTATGTGCTTATTTTTTGTAGGTCCAAATTATATTTGGATTTTTTGTATGGAAAGGGTTCTGCTATAGATTCTAGCTAAGGGTGAGCATATGTGTTATACAGATAGAGAAAATCAGGAATGAATGAAGCAAATGACAGCTGCTGCACTCTGTGTATTGCATACCATGTGTATTATCCGGAGATTTGCAGAGATTGCCTGGGTATAGGGTGTCATTTCTGGTAGGAAGCATTGCCAGAAGCTGTGAGTAAGAAGTCATGATGACCATCAGTTATTCTGACAAATATCAACAAACCAGATTAGTGAGGCCAGCAGGTCATTATGATGCTGAGCAGATCTGGCCATTCTATCATTAGTCAGAGGTGTTGTTAGAAATGTATAGACGAGGCACAAGTTACATCTTTTGTACTTTTTATTAAATTCATAGAGCTGCCACAGTGAGTAACATTACACAGGCTTATGTATTATTGTGCATCCTAGACCAGATGCTAAGAGTGCATGTGGCAGGCCACCCAGGGATCCAAACCCACAGTATAAGTGAAAGAGTTGGTAACTGTAATCATAGGCAATACCAGTTGGTACTACAGTGGGTTGTATAGGACTCACTGGGGTGGGTGAATGGGTTCTCTTGACTTTTGGGAAAAACTCACTCAAGCTACATAGTTGGAAAGGTTGAAAAAAGACACCGGTCCATCCAGTTCAACCTGAGTGTGTGTATGTGTTTAAGTTAATAGTACATTGTATAACCCTGAATGTTGGGATTGTTAAGGTGCCCATAATAGTTTTTTGAAACTATTGAAGCTCCCTGCTGATACCACTGCTTGTGGAAGAGAATTCTACATCCTTACCACTCTGACAGTAAAGAACATTCTATGCAGTTTAAGGTTGAACTGCTTCTCTTCCAATGGCCGCATGTCCTTTTTTAAATTCCCTTTCACTGAAAAGTTGTTTCCTTATGCTAGGGTCACCAGTACGGTATTTGCACATCACTATCATATCCCCTGTCAAGCGTCTCCTCTCTAGAGAGAGTAAGTTCAATGCTTTTAGTCCTTCCCCATAGCTGAGGTCCTCCAGTCCCTTTAGTAGCTTTGCTGCCCTTCTCTGGACTCTCTCCAGTTCCAGCACATCCTTCTTAAGGACTGGTGCCCAGAACTGGACGGCATACTCAAGATGCGGCCGGAGTCTTGTAGGGTGTGAGAATTATCTTTTTGTCTCTGGAGGAAATCCCCTTTTTAATGCATGCCAATATTCCGTTGGCTTTGCTTGCAGCAGCTTGGCATTGCCATCTACCTATCTATAACCGGCATCTACCTGAACCCCCAGGTCCCTTTTCCATCCTAGATTTCCCCAGAGGTTCTGCTCCTAGCGAGTAACTTCTTATTTATAGCACCCAAATGCATTATTTTACATTTTTCAACATTTAACCTCATTTGCCATGTAGTTGCCCACCCCATTATTTTATTTAGGCCTTCCTGCAAAGTTCCACATCCTGAGATGAAGTTATTGCCCTGCTTAACTTTTGTATCATCCGCAAATATTCAGATTGAACTATTTTATCCCATCCTCTAGATCGTTTATGAATAAATTAAATAGAATTGGTCCCAGGACAGATCCTTGGGGGACCCCTCTTACCACACTGGACTATTCCGAGTACTTGCTAGTTATTACCAAACTTTGGACCCACCCCTGTAGCCAGTTTTCAATCCAGGTACTCACCCCATGGTCCATGCTGAGAGACCTCAGTTGGCATGGACCATAGGGTGAGTACCTGGATTGAAAGCTGGCCATACACAGTGAATTTTGTGTAGTTTCTAAGGAACTGTGCAAAATTTGAACTGTGAGTGGCCATGTTGGCACCCTAGCTGCCCAATATCATTCAATTTGAAAATCAAAGGAGCCAGGCAGAAACGTTTTAACAAATCAGATGCGATCACTATTGGGTATTCAGTTGCGGGTGCTGGCTGTCGGAATACAATAGCCAGCAGGGAGATTTGTCCATATAAGCTGTGTAGAATGGATGGTAGAACTTGGCTGCAACAGATTAAAACCTACCCCTGACCTCTTCTTAACTGTGCATCTGTTTGAAGTAAAATTCTGTCTCTAATTCAAGACAAAACAGTCTCAGAAAACATGATGGTCTGCAATGATTGTGGTGTTTATTTAAGGGGTTATCCAAAGTAAGCTAACACAAAGGGTCAATAAAGCCAACATAGCCTAGCCTGCAGAACATAGTCAATAAAGCAACCATAAGCCAACTTATCCTAGCTCCAAGCCCTGTATACACGGACCGAATGTCAGAGACAATGGACGGTTAAAAAAAACCTCTGTCATTCGGCCCCTGTGTATGTCGGATGTGCATGTTGGAAAACCAGCAGCCGACCGACTCCCAATCAGCACTCTCAGCCAATGGCAGAGAGCTGTGATCGGAGTGCTCTGGCGGGGGAGATCACTGAACTAGCCTCCCATGATGTACACGACTTTAAGCAAGCCATAGATTTTGCAATTTTCTTTCCTGCAACCCATTATTTCAATGCCCGATTGAACACACTGATGGGGGAATCCCTAACAGCAGAGCTATTGGGTTCTCCTGGCAGGGGTCTGCAGGGAGCCGTTCCTGCTGAGAGAACACAGTGATTACTGCTAGTGGCTATAGCCGCTGGCAATAATCGCATGCTAAAAATCCAACTTGTTGAATCGACTTTGGTACAATCAGCATGCCCATAGATGGATCAAATCTCGGCTCATGGAGATTCAATCCATTTATGGCTGGCTTAAAAGGCAGAGGCCATGCAATATGCCAGTAGAAATGCACCTAAATCCAAAGTTGGATAAAGTGGTGAAGAGTTAGAACCTCAGTCAGGTGTTTTTTGCTGTCTGAGTTTCCACTTGGAATATTCACCTTCCCTAATTGCCCTGGTGTCCATTATCACAGGAACTGAAAGTGGGGGAAAATCCTATATTTTCAGTTGCCACCATAACAGGAAAAGTGAGAATCCCCAATGGGGACACTTGTTACGGTGAAAACTGGCTTAATGAGGATTTATTTCACATTTGAGAATTTTCCTTGCCTTTCCTGTCTGCGCTACAGGGGAGTGAAGGAACATCTCTTGAAAGGGCCACTGATGGCAAAAAAACATAGCAAGGACTTTAACCTTTTCCTACCGTAACGATAAAAAAAAGTTTTGGGTATAATGTGGTTCTAGAGTTGACCCTTTTTTTTTTTTTACTTTAGGGCATTCCCTTCATCGAGGTAAAAAATGCCCCATTACTTGTTCCTCCCCACCCCCCCCCCCCCCTAACGCTTACCTGAGTCCTCTCTCGATCCAGCACTGCTCTCGCTGCTTCTTCTTCTAATAGGACACACAAGCAGCAGCAGGGGCAATTGGTTCATGCTGTTGTCAATCAAATCCTTTGAGGAGGCAGCCGGGGCCGCTGTGGACACACACAGCCCAGCTCAGGAGGGCACCCATACAAGTACCCCCTCAGTACACTGCTTGCTAAGGGGGCATTCGGAGAAGAGGAGGAGCGGAGAGTGCTGGCGGGGGAAGATCAGGGCCGTTCTGTGTGATACCATGGTACAGAACAGGCAAGTATAACAAATTGCCTTTGGAACAACTAACCCTCACCCAGATGTATGCTATAGTATACCCGTGTGGACAAGGCCTTATTGTTTTCTTTAGAAAGCAGCCAAAGCCTGAGTAGAAAAGCATGCCTCCAGCCTATATGTGAAATTAGTGGCCTCCCTGCAGAGGTATGACATGTCCTCTGCTGAGTCACATCTGGAACTCTGCAATAAGTAGGGGAGCATCAGTTTTACCTAATTGCAAAGATATACCTCTAACTCAGCAGGGGCTGTGTTGGACTTCTGCAGAGACACCACTGCTTTCATTAAGAGTTCAGTAGGGCTTTGAGGCTGGGTTCACACTATCCGACACAAAAACGGTCAGACTTTTGATCCTATTTTGCCCTGCAACATCGGTCCTACTTTAGTCCTACTTCCATGCGACTTGAATGAACAAGATAAAATGTTGCTCCGACCTTGAGATAGTGACTTGTCCTTTGACCAATCAAAACAATCCCAGCGTGAGATACATTCCTTTTACTGCTGCTGTAATAGCCAAGTCGGATGTCACAAGTTGGATGGTTAGAACGGGGATCCAACTTTAATCCTACTTCAATGGTATTCAATGGCCTGAAGTAGGACCAAAGTAGTACAGGAACCTTTTTCAAAGTCGGACCGACTTGTGTCGGACCAGTTAAGACGGCTCTCATAGGGAAACATTGATTTGATGACGTCATGCGACTTGTGCTCACAATGTCGGTCCATTTGTCGGATAAGTGTGAACCCAGCCTGAAGATCATAAATCTATTTAATTGTCCATCCAGTACTAGGCTGGATGACTAACCCCTGCTAAGCACATTGGCAAAAAACAAGTTCAGGAAAGGGGAGAGATAATGGGAAACTTACCTCTTCAACTGCAGTCTGGTGACTGAAGAGCGAGAAGGCTGCCAGAGTCGGTGGCCAATAGTATCCTGTCACCAGGGACTGAGCTGGAGATTAGCTATTAATCCTGGAACCTAGAAAACTCATAAAAGTTAAAGCTGAACTCCAAGCAGATATTAAATGCACACCTTTAATGCAACGTTTAATCATTCATACATTACTTACTATATTTATTTACCTGTAGGCTGCATTCACACAGGGACGATCCGACTTCAGGCGCGACTTTGCCAGGCAACTTCAAGGTAACTTGTAGGCAACTTGCAGGCAACTTCAAGCTTGACTATGCCAGGCGACTTTGCCTGTGGCCAATGAGAAAAGGGAGGAAGGGGGTTGCCCTGGATAAATTATTTTCTTTTAACTGTAAAGTCGCTTCCATTTAGATGGGGGATCCAACTTGGAGGCGACTTCTATTGAATTCTATGGGCACAAGTCGGATAGATGTCACCTAGACGTAGTACAGGGACCTTTTCTGAAGTCGCTCCGACTTCATTAGTGTACATTAAAACAGCTCCCATTCATTTTAATGGGACTTCAAATGTCAAGCGACTTGAGGCGACTCAAGTCGGAGCACAAGACGCCCCTGGGTGAATGGGTACTGACTTTATCTGTATCAGTTTTGGAGCCTTGGGAAACTGTAAATTGGTCTTTAAGCCTTTAACATTTTGCATAAAGGTACATTCCAGTAGGTGTGAGTCTGACTGACCAGCCAACAGTGAACTTTATGAACTTGAAAATCATGGTATTGCTGTGAGCACTTGAGAACTTTCTTTTTCCTTTGAAGGTTTTCTGCATATGTAGCGGGGTTATGGAGAGGGGGGGGGGGGGGGTGACGTCACACATTCTACCTCGCCCAATCAGAGAACGTCTTGCATCGACTGAATGAAACACAAGGCGTAAGGTGAATAACTGCTGAGCAAGCCACCTTCTGTAGTCAGCCTCATGCATTGGGGCATCTACTTGGCACAGGACCTGCAAGATCACTGCTATCACTGTAGTAGCGCTGACTACTACAGTGATTTTCAGCTTCCATAGCAGTCCTTCAGGTATGAGATGTGCATACTTGCATTATGCCAAGCTGGATCAATGTAAGTATGTAATACACATCATTCCTGGAGTTTGGCTTTAAATTATATGACTCTTCTGTCGGTCATAGTTATTTGACATTGGAATCAATTCACTTTCACTCAGTTATAAAGCACATGTTATTTGCCATACGATTATTATTATCCAGTTTCATTATTCACAAAATAACAATTGTGGTAGCTTATGAATTTAGCCTATTGCTAAATTTGTTTTCCATACTGCTATAAAGAATGGCAGTCAGTGCCAGATTACCACTAGGCAGAGTAGGCACTGGCCTATGGACCCCACACTGTTTAACCACTTCAGCCCCGGAAGGTTTTACCCCCTTAATGACCAGGCCATTTTTTGCGATATGGGACTGCGTTATTTTAACTGACAATTGCGTGGCCATGCGACACTGTACCCATATAAAATTGCTGTCCCTTTTCCCTACAAATAGAGCTTTCTTTAGGTGATATTTGATCGCCTCTGCTGGTTTTATTTTTTTTGCACTATAAGCAAAAAATGACTGACAATTTTGAAAAAAAAACAATATTTACTTTCTGCTATAAAACACATCCAATAAAAAAAAAATGTCAAAAATTAAATATCTTCATCAGGTTAGGCCAATATGTATTCTGCTACATATTTTTGGTATAAAAAAATATTGCAATAAGCGTATATTTATTGGTTTGCACAAAAGTTGTTGTGTCTACTAACTATGGGATATTTTTATTTATTTTTTACTAGTAATGGCAGCAATCAGTGTTTTTTAGCAGTACAGTGACATTGTGGTGGACAGATCGGACACCTAACTGACACTTTTGACACTTTTTTTGGGGACCAATGACATTATTACAGTAACCAGTGCTAAAAATATACACTGTTATTGTATTAATGACACTGGCAGGGAAGGGGTTAATATCAGGGGCAATCAAAGGGTTAAATTTGTCCCTAGGGGGTGCTTTCTAACTCTGTGGGGGTTGCTCTGACTGGGGGAAGACAGAGGTCCATGTTCCTGCTTAGCAGGAACACAAGATCTTGATCTTCTCCCCTGTCAGAACGGCAATCTGCTTTGTTCACATAGGCAGGCCGCCGTTCTGCCTCTCTCAGGACCAATCGCGGGTGGCTGGCAGACAACGAGTCATCCGGACCTGCTGTTTAGCTCCCCCTCTGTCCAATCAGTGTGTGACTGCGCTTCCGGCGGCGCATGCGCCCTCTAGTGCCTATTGTGAAATGGCGTACAGGTACATGATTTCATGCAATAGAGTTGACTTGCCGCAGTACATGGACGTTAGGCAGCCGGCAAGTGGTTAAGGGCCCCTCGGACATGGATCAAAATAATATTGATTTGATCTTTAAAGGTAACTACAATGAAGCTTTCGTAAATTGTTTACAAAAGATAGGAGACATGAATCAACTCCAAGAAAAAAAAACTTTACCTTGAAGACTCTATAGAGAATACTGTATTATGTATTATACCCAATAACAACGTAAAGTACATAAACTGTAGATATCAGATTCACATTACAATTTCTCTCTTAAAAGCTCATCTTCTTTCAGCTGTCAGTTTGCAAAAAAACAAAATGGTGCAACCTAAGTAGGTGCAATGTACAGAAGTGAGTGTCCTCTCCATGTAGTGACCAAAATGCACACTACTTAGTTCAATGTTATCCCACTAGAAGGCATGCAACAGAAACCTTCAAGCGAAGCCTTTAAGGGGCCTCCACAGAGTTTTATCCAGGACTGATGGCAGCCAAAACCCACCTACAACTTCAGAATCCCAGTACCAAGGACAGTGGTGCCTGAAGAACACACAAGATGAGCTGTAGAGCAAAGAAAAGTGTGACCCCTTGCTAGCCACCTCTGAATGAATTAAATTGATGTTACATGGGGTTTAATTACTAAAGGATTATAGAAGTGGTGGGCAACTTTCTCGATCTAGGGGCCTCAAGTGCAGCTCCCGACTTCACAAAGAGACCGCACATAATCAATGAATATAATGCTATAGAAAACTGTAAGAGACGCTAGATGCAACAGGAGCTGGTCAAAGACTATAGACATGAG
Source organism: Glandirana rugosa (assembly GCA_018402905.1). Classification (NCBI taxonomy): domain Eukaryota; kingdom Metazoa; phylum Chordata; class Amphibia; order Anura; family Ranidae; genus Glandirana; species Glandirana rugosa. Next base: position 951,394 of record BLSH010188218.1, on the reverse strand, counting down.
ATTGTCAGACCTCTTACAGGCCTGGTTGGAGACTGGGTACATACTTCAGGAAAGCAGTTCTAGATTATGAATGTTGGGGATCAGTAGCATTACAGTACCCTTATAAAACGGTGCACATTTCTGCTCCTTACAGCCCCATAAAAATGACTTATACTATATTTGGTATTTCTCTGTAAAACAAGATAGGCATGGACAGCACAAAAAGAATATTTTCCTTCAGTGACTCAAGTAAGCACATAGGTAAGGAAAACACTGACTACGGTCTACTGGACCCTGAGGGCCACATGTGGCTGCCAGGCCACAGATTGGGCACAAAAAGATTAAAGATTGTTCATCTAGGCCAGAGGTCTCCAAACGTTCTAAACAAAGGGCCAGGTTACCGTATTGCAGACTTTAGGGGAAGACCGGACTAGGGCCAGTGGTAGTAGAAAATGTCCTGGTGTCCAGTTGTAGCAAACATGACCTATCTTTGGTGTCAGTGCCCCATCCTTGGTGTCATTCGAACGAATAGTGCCACATTGTTGTAGTCTGTTTTAGGAATAGGGCCCGATCATTGGTGTCAATGGAAGAAATTCTGCCCGATCGTTGGGGTCAGTGGGAAAAATTCTGCCCTGTTGGTGACAGTGGGAGGAATTGTGCCCTTTTTGGTTTCAGTGGGAGGAAAAGTGGCCAATCATTGGTATCAATTGAAGGATTGTGTCCCATCATTGGAGTCAATGGAAGGAATTGTGCCCCGCTGTTGGTGTTAGTGGGAGGAATTGTGCCATTTTGATGGTGTCAGTGGGAGGAATAATGCCATATTGTTGGTGTCAGTGACAGTAATTATACCCCATTGTTGGTGTCTGTGGATGGGATAGTACCCAGAGTACTGGATAAAAGCAAGCAATGGGTCACAATTTGGAGACTGCTGACCGATGCAATGTATGGTCACTTGAATGAGTGTTGGTGAATGTGTTAATTTTGAATACCTTGAAAAAATCTGTAGCAGGCATTGTAGTCAGCGTAGTCGGCTTCCCCAGTGGTACCTCAGGTGTTAGATATGCATACTTACTGCACATGGGTCCAAGCTGGGCCAATGTAAGTTTGCAATACAGATCATACCTGGAATTCAGCTTTAATTTCTCTTGGGTACCCAAAGTGAATACAGCTTCACCTTATGCACGAACATTCCCTTTGCAAGGTGAATATACAATGTCCTAGGTGAAGAGCCTCTATTTTTTAAGTAAGTCAACCCCATGGTGTATGAACTACTGATCTGATTGCAGTTGAGATAAAAATCCAAGGACTCAAATGTTTCTTTGGTGTTCAGGGACTGTTGCTCGCTAAACTTTTCCCTTTAGATATTTTTGATTGATGGCCTCCATGGGTATGAACATCATATTTAGCAATCTGTATACACAGCTGTCCTGTAGTTAGTATGCGGAGCATCTTTAGTTCCAGTAAATGTAAGGTCTTCTGGTCAAGAATTGTTTTTCTTTTCTCTAGTATTTGATGTATAGTAATGTTTAGGATAACATACCAAATACTGGTACACCCTTGAAGTTGCTGACCTTTTTACCTGCATCAGCCTGCATTCAGTTCATCTGATCTGATCTCCGGCATCAGAACCTTCAAGCTTGTCTCTCCTCCATCATGCATGATGGCTCTTCTCAGATCTTTGGTCATTGTCTGCATGTTATATCTTGTATGTCCAAGTATTTCCAATTATTAACAAACCTGTCCTTTTCTGTGAATGGAAATTTAGTTATTTATTTTGTGTACACCATTCTTTTTCAAACTTGAGTACTTCTACCGCTAATAAAGAAAAATTGGGTTCTCGTAAGTCTAGGTCTAATTGGCCTGGGGAGTAAGGCCCTTGCTTCTGGGCTAATTCAGTCCTTTATTCTTGGCTGAATACATCAAGCCTCCATTGTGAAGGCACAATCACTTGGAGACTAATGATGACTAATGCCATTGACATGTGGAAGAGGTTACATCTGGACAAACGGTGCATATCATGTAAAAAATACAAGTTAATTAGTATATTTAATGAGCTGAGAAGCAGAGTAGTTGTTCCTTTGTTTCTGTGACATTTGGGCTAATTCTGTGTATTTACTAGAGTTTACACACGGGAAACACATGACCATGAAGGCATTTAATTACACAATGGAAGTCAATAAGACACTTCATCACATGCTTTGTATCAGATAGTTATCAGGGCTCCCTTTGAACAATTTTAGCTGAGAAGATTTCTGTCATTTCTGACAGTGATTGGATCAAAGAGATGTAGGCAGAAGCCATTGGGATGCTGGTCTGTGGTTTGGCCAAATGTTTCTACAAAAGCTTCTAAGGTTTCCAAATAAACCCTCAGCATAAAGTACACATAAAAGCCACAGTAGACACCCTATAAAGCTGACCATACCCTACTAGAATCATTTACAAATATTTTAATTACTGGAACTTTTGTTTGATTTTTTTTTTTTTTTATGGCTCGGTACATTTTTATTGCGTTTTTATAGTAACAAAATATGAAATGCAAACGGTCTTACAAAGCCATCCACAACTTGGCCCCCCAGCTACATCACTAACCTGGTCTCTAAATACCAACGTATTCCATCTCTGCGTTCCTCTCAAGATCTCCTGCTCTCTAGATCCCTCATCACCTCCTCCCATGCTCGCCTCCAGGACTTTTCCAGAGCCTCTCCAATTCTATGGAACGCCTTACCCCAAACTGTGTGATTATCTTCTACTCTATTATCTTTTAGACGATCCCTAAAAACCCTTCTCTTCAGAGAAGCCTATCCTACCCACACCTAACAACTGTATTCTCATTTTCTCCATCAGCTCATCTCCCACAGTTATTACCTTTTGTCCCTCTTGACCCTCCCTTCTAGATTGTGAGCTCTAGCGAGCAGGGCCCTCTGATTCCTCCTGTATCGATTTTGTATTGTATTGATTAGTATTGTAATTGTACTGTCTGCCCCCATGTTGTAAAGCGCTGCGCAAACTGTTGGCGCTATATAAATCCTGTATAATAATAATAATAATAATAATAATCCAAGACTTGTCATTGAAACATACATAAATTAATAGAGATAGTTTGATGAATAAATTGAACATATAGAGCTATCGTCCAACATCAGATTGAGCTACAACAAGCAACACGGAGGTTTGGGTTTTTTTTTTTTTTTTTTTATATGGTTAGTGCAGTCAAGTGAGCAATCATTTTTGACCATAGTGATGAGAAAATTTGAAGGAGCAGGATGGAAAATGTACAGTATCTTGAATGAACGAAATTCTAACTGTGAATGTGATTTTCGGTCTAGAAAAAATTTTCATATTGTAATGCATGTGTCCTAGGCTCAAAAGGAAAACCTCTTTAATGTGTCTGGGATTCCTTTCAAGTAGTAGGTCTGAATGATATTTAAACTTCCTACTTTCACGATTGAGCTGAGGTCATTTATCAGGGGTTTTTTTTCAAAACATTTGTACAGGTGTATTTGTAGGCATCTGAAGCTTAAGCATTTTTAAAAATGTATTTTTAACCGATGGAAAGCAAATTAGTGGGAGAAAATAAAAAAGGTGTGATCTGTATGCTTTCCCACATGTTTGCACATTTTTCAAACACTCCCCATACTCAAAGGTTGTAGCTAGTGCCGAAACAAGATCATCTAGAGCCCAGGGTGAACATGCCAAACCCCCCCCCCCCCCCAACAAATACATTAAGCACTAATCTGCATGCTTACCCCCTCAGCATAAATTCCCCCTCCTTCCAGTACAAATCCACTCCCTACTGAAATCCCCCTATCAGCACAAATCTTTGCCCCCATCCCCCAAATCTCCCCAAGTCAAATGCCCCTCCAAGAAAAAAAATCGCCCCTAGCACAAATCCTCTACCCCTAAAATTTCCCTTCTTTTCCCCCCACTTAAAATCCCTCCCTTCGAGCACAAATATCCCCCTTCCTAGCAAAAATCCCCCCCATTCCCCTCCAAACACAAATCCCCCTAGATCACCACTCTTAGCACCCCCCAAATTTCCCCTCCTAGAACAATAATTACCCCCTGCTGCCCCCCCAAACTCCCCTTACAACACAAATCCCCCCCATTTGCTTGTGGTGCCCCCCGCCACACATGATACTACAGTGCCTAAGGCAGCCGTCCCTCCTGCCCACCCCTTGTCCTGACCCAGGTTGCAGCTCAAAAAAGCTCTTGTATGTTTTTGGAGTCCAAAGCTTTAGAAAGCCTGGTACACACTGCTGGGTTCAACGAAGAGTGGTACACAATCGCTGGGTTGAATGAAAAAAAAACTTGTGTACTAACAATCCGATATTAGTACAGCGATCTTTCCCACTGAGGTATTGTGTTCTGACAGGGGGACGGTCCTCCCACCAGAACACTATGGTGAAGAAGGTAGGCCATTGTTTTTTCAGCATGCATGTCCAACAGGAGCCGGCTGCCATACACACAGGCCGAATGTCGGCCGTTTTTTATCGAACCGGCCGATGTCGCCCAACATTCGGCTCGTGTATACTAGGCTTAAGCTTCAAGCAACACTATGCTCAGGTGTGAATGAGTCCCAAGGGATTTCTAAACTAAATTATAAGACTTGATAACTCTTTTTCAAAATTTCCGTAGGAACAGTCAAATGAAATTCTACTGGTGTATAGACAGCGTAAGCCCTAGCTTTAGACAGTAGGCTGTGGTTAGGCATGAAGGTATGATCTGGCCAACAAGAGTGCATGTTCATAGAAGCTGAGCATACGAGAGTATGCTGACAGTGCATGGGTTTTTCATTCATTAATTTATTAAATATTTAACAATCATTGAGGCTGGGTTCACAATGATGCAAATTGGATGCGGATTACCCTACACCAGTTCGCATGTCAGGAGCCTGTGACCGGCTCTCAATGGAGCTGGTTCACAAAGTTCCGGGACGGCTGCGGAGCGAATTGAAAGGAGTCCTGAGCGTCTTCTGGTCCATTTCAGGTCTGAATTCGGCCAAAAAATTTCGGACCGAAATCGGACCTGAATCGGTGAACAGGGACCCCTGCTGTGAGCCGTTCCACACCGAGGTGTGAACCCAGCCTAAAGCTTTCATTTTGTAGAGCTAAAGTCGTATTCCCATTTTCCTAAGTTTATTTTGATCACATGGTTTCAAGTAATTATAAATCTTTCCTTTATTTTTTGTGTTGAATGCTTGCATAAAGAAAAGGCTGAGGACTCTAGTGTCTATTACCTGGACAACTTCAGTAAATTCCAGCATTTAAACTTAGGATTTTATAACCATGTTGGAAGTTTTTTCCTTAGGATTGATTTTACTCATTCATGGGTTTTTTCCCACCTTACCTTTTTTTCCCTGTCTAATTCTGTATCAGTGCCTCTGCCTTATTCAACAATACTGCTCAGTTGTTTGCCTGCTGTCATGGCGGCAATAAACATCTATATGAGCTTAAGCATGGAGCCTGCTTTGATTCTGGTCCACAATGGCTTCATATGTCATAAAGTCTCACTCCTCTTTATCCCTCCCATTGTTGGTACACCTAATAAATCTATTTGTATTCCCCATCATCAATCCTTTTTTGCTTCTATCATGTCGGAAGAGTGCTCATTCTTCTTCCATGTTGGTGGTGGTGCCCATGGTTACTTGTGTCCTGCTGCCTTGATGGGCATTTGCTTGAGCAAAGTTTATAGACAAACAGCCCACCCAGGAACACCCACTCATTGTGACTCACTTGTCAATTACCCGTACACCTGCAAACAATCTCACCCACCATCATGGCTAAAATTACCGTAAACACATCTAGCATCCTGTCCAATGTTCGGGAGGGCTCCTGCAAGGCAGAGTAATATGATGAGCCTAATGCTTCTCCCACCAAACAGGTAGTTGGTGTAAAGCAAAAACTGGCATAAGCGTCTCCATGTTGATAGGTCTATAAATGGGTAAATTTACAAAACTGTACATTTTCAGTGTTTATTAATTGTACATTGAATGGGGGGGAGGCAATCAAAGTAATTTTAACCATATACTACTTTTCAGCACCACTTGCTGACCAGGCCTTTTCCTGGCACCCCAATTGTTTATAATATAAAAGAAGATGTTACTTAGAGTAAATAGATACCTAACATGTCATGCTTTAAAATTGCGCATGCTCGTGGACTGCCGCCAAATTACGGTACCTAAAAATCTACATAGGAGATGTTTTAAAAATTTCTACAGGTTACCTGTTTAGCGTTACAGAGGAGGTCTAGTGCAAGAGTTATTGCTCTTGCTCAGACATGCGCAGCGATACCTCACGTGTGGTGAGAACACCGTTTACACATGTGGACGTGACCTACGTATGCGTTCACCACTGCACGAGCATGCAGGGACAGGGTGCATTAAAAAAAAATGTTAGTTTATTTTATTACATTTTTAAATTTTTTCACTATCCCTTTAAATCGCTTTTCATTGCTATCGCAAGGAATGTTAACACGCCTTGTAATAACAATATAGCATGATGGGTCTAAAAGATCCTTAAAGGCAAAAAGATAAAAGTTTGATCCTTTGCCTTTTAGTCTTTGATGGCCTTGTTTACATGTGGCGGAACTGGAAGTGATGTTGTGACGTCTCTCCAGTCCTACTAGGGCATAGAGATGAGCAGAGGCCATCTTTTCTTCACTCCCCTCTATGCCTAGTCCATGCCAGCACCAGGTGAGTTCCCAGGGTCACCGATTAGTAAGGTAAGCCTGAGAACTACTGGGAAGTGGTGGGAAAGGAGGGCACCCCTCCCGCTGCTTCTAAAAGTGATCCTGCAGCGAATCCACCTTGGAGATCACTTTTATCTGAAAGTCTGGCGCCTGAGGGAAAAGAAAATACCGGGATTATGGCATCTAGCTGCAGCCATGACCCCGGTAATTAAAGAGGAGTTCCACCCAGTTAAAAGTCAGCGGCTACAAAAAGTGTAGCTGCAGACTTTTAACAAGCAGACAGTGACGTGTCCCAGGAGATCGCCAAGTGGGGGGGAAGGTGAACTTCCTTCCTGTTCTGCGGCAACAGGACAGGAAGTGCAGCCGGGACCCTGTCAAAATGGGGTCCCAGCTGCCCCCCCCCCAAAAAATGACATGCCAATTGTGGCATGTCGGGGGCCCTTTCACACTGAGGTGCTTGAAAACTGCCCATAAAACGCAGAGTGCTTTTGTGGCGTTAGCGGTGCACATTTCTGAAGGTCATGTGACACAAAAACTGCTTCAAGAGCCATTTTGAGGTGCTTTTGAAACGCTTTTCAGGTGCTTCCCCTTCATTTCAATAGGGATGTTTTTGAGGTGCCTATAATTTATTTATTTATTTTTAGCGCTTCAAACACGCTCCAAAAATTGCTTACAGGAGTTTTTTCACCTCCCTGCCAGTGCACCGCCCCAGTGTAAAAGCATTCATTGCTTTTAATGGAAATCGTTTTTTGTGAGCTTTTTCGGGCCCTTTTTTTTGCGCCAAAGTGCTTGAAAAGCCCCTCAGTTTGAAAGGGCTCTAAGTTTCAAATGGTGGTTTTTGTTTCCTTTCTTAAAGTGATTTTAAAACTTTTTTTTTTTTTTTTAAATTAAGTAACAAACATGTTACATACTTACAGGCTCTGTGTAATGTTTTGTACAGAGCAGCCCTGATCCTCCTCTTCTCAGGTCCCTCGCCGGCGCTCCCGGCCCCACCCCCTGCCGAGTGCATGCTCATTCCTAAGCCATAAGATACAGAACGGAACTCGGCCCATCCCCGTCCCACCCCGCTCCCTTGTCACTGGCTCTGATTGACAGCAGAGGAAGCCAATGGCTCCTGCATCTGAGCCATTGAGGAGTGAGAGAGCCTTGGCTCTTTTGCACATCGCTGGATCAAGATCGAGCTTGGGTATGTATTGGGGGGGGGGGGGGGGAGCTACATGCAAAAGGTTTTTTACATATGGGAAGGTAAAAAACTGTCTGCTGTTACAACCACTTTGAAGTAAACCTATATTAAAAGGAACGTGGGGCTGTTATTGCTGAGCTCTTTCTGAAAATGCCAGTTGCCTAGCAGTTACAGTTATCCGTTGGTTTTCCCTGCCTAGAAGCATGCACAAAGTAATGGCATATTATTTATTTTTTTTTAAGATTAGACAGCATTTTGGCAGACGGATCCTTTTTCTTGCCAATTCTGAAAATAACTAGATCTCTGCTGGATGTTTTCAACAGAGTTTCCTGACGTGATCTCTGAGGTCCTACCACCTACAAATGATTGTGAAACATTACTACCACCCATGTAACAAGACAACAGCATTTACCATTTAAATCTAAGTAGTTGTTGACAAGCATGAGAAACATTTCATCAAGAAATTTCATGTAGCAATGTGTTTATTTGTTGGTGAGTAATCTGCAAGGACTCTTGTCTGCCGGCCTGCTGGTAGGATACATTATAATAAAAGTAGTAACAGCAACAAGGTTGGAAGTAGCCGCACTCAAACGATCCAATTTCCAAAAACGATTTTATTGCATCAAAGGGTGATATAGACAACGAACGAAAGGTCCAGCTAACGCGTTTCGCACCTTACAGTAGGTGCTTACTCATAGCTTGCAAGCTATGAGTAAGCACCTACTGTAGACCTGGAAAGCAAGCAACAGATTGCGCAAAGCGTGGGATGTCATCCACGAATGAGTATCGAACGTTCGATACTCATTCGTGGATGACATT
>BLSH010188218.1:917109-942621 GCA_018402905.1 Glandirana rugosa | reverse complement strand
GTGTTAATACCTACACTACGATTAATCAACTATGAGACAGAACTCCAATAAAGCAGATAGAGACTTATTTCGAAACCTGGGTCAAAACCTCTGGGTTGATGCAATAAAATCGTTTTTGGAAATTGGATCGTTTGAGTGCGGCTACTTCCAACCTTGTTGCTGTTACTACCTGATTGCTTCATCAGCCTGCACCTGCCCTTGTGAGTTAGCACACCAGATCCACACAAGCTGTGTTACCCTCTGAGCGGTGAGCCTGCACTATTATAATAAAAGTACCGGGAACTGTTACAAAATATATGGCACTTCAAAATGAGTCCGTCTGCATTTGTTTGACATCCCCTTCAGTCAAACAAATGCTGAGGCCCGTAGTCCATGAATGGGTCGTGTATGTATGTGGCTTGAACGTGAATGGAGGGACAGAGACTACACGGACACATTCGAGCAAGAGATGTCACCAGCACACAATGGGTCTCCAAAACTGGGTCCAAAGCTTTATTCAGAGATAGACGAAATAACCTCAAGACAGAGTATCAACTAATTAGCATCACATCCATAATTGTGGTAAAAAATCATGGAGGATTGACGGGAATTTAAAGATGCAAAACACAAGAAGTCATAGACATGTAAAATTTCAATATTTTATTAAATTGTAATTACATTTTTTTAATGTATCACAGCAATACAGCATCTTAGAATCTTAACAACATCTTTTTTTGTGGATACAGCATGTTAGTATATATTCCTGACATGTTTCACCTAATAAACAAGGCTTTCTCAAGGGATGCTGTCCACTGACGTGATGGAGCCTTATAAGTAAGAGAAAACATGATTACAAAAAATGTTAATATCAATTTAAAAAATTGATTAAAAAATTAATAGGCCTTTCTATATGTATCTATGAGTATCTTTCTATATGGTCTATGAATTTTAGAATTAATGAATTTTTTTTTAATCCAAACATTTTTGTAATCGTGTTTTCTTTTATTTATAAGGCTCCATCATTTCAGTGGACAGCATCCCTTGAGAAAGCCTTGTTTATTAGGTGAAACATGTCGGGAAATATACCAACATGCTGTATCCCCAAAAAAGGATGTTGTTAGAGTCTAAGATGCTGTATTGTTGTGATACATTGCGCACTCTCTCTTCTTTAAAAAAAAATAATTACAATTTAATAAAATATTGACATTTTACATGTCTATGACTTGTGCTTTGCACTTTTAAAGTCTCATCAATCCTCCATGATTTTGTACTTAATTCAGAGATCACATCCTTACAGCAAGTCGCATACCTGATGAAGCGGTCCTGTGTGGCTCCAAAATGTTGCTGTCTGCTGTAACAATGTGATCTCTGAATAAAGCTTTGAGAACAGAAGACGGGTATTTTAACCACTGAGACCACCAGACCCATTTTTTTAAAATGTTTGCGTTTACATGTATTAAAAACTCATTTTAGGCCATAAGATTACTTAAACAACATTTCAGTAAGTAATACTCTAAAGTTCATTTTTGTGCACATCAATGCAACTTATTACCCCATTTTTTGTAAAGTATAAAATATGAGGTTGTGCCGAGTAAATAGATAATAAACAGAAAAAACTGCACTCTGGGTTGATGTGAAAACTGATGATGATTGATACAAAAATTGCTAATTAGTGCAGCTGCAACCTAAACCATCTGACACCAATATCGAGTTTGCATGACGATTCGTTTAAAGATTTAAAGAAATATTGTTTCATCTTATGGACCGAGTAAGTAGATGCCTAGTAAAAGAAAGGAGGCGGTCGTGGGACTTTAAATGAGGCTTGCCATCAAATCACATCACGTAATATAAAAGTCAAAAAATATAGAATTTAATCATATTGCATAATGAATACACATTGCATGATAGTAGACATGAGGTAAGTTAACAGAAAGATAATTCACACCAAATGCATTACAACATCTGCAAGGGCACATACATGAGATAGTTTCATCTTGTGAAAAATAATAAATGCTTAAAATCAATGATTGCATGGCAACCAAGATTAGTATGTAGTCGAAATCTCTTGACGTCTTAGAGAACTCGACGCGTTTCGTGGAGCCTGTCCACTCATCAGGAGTAGCGTGAGAGATGTCTATAAATATGAATATGTATTGTCACTAAATGAAAACGATGGTCAATAGGAGTATAATGGGGATAAAAAGGCCCCTATACTCACGTGTCAGCTCATGCCTTAAAGCTCAGCATAGAAAATGGGGAGTGTCGGTGGTCAGAGTCCTCACCGGGGCTGAGGCAGGATCACCCATCGTGGTGGGAGCGGGATCGCCCTCCCACATATCGGCGTCATGTGTCCGCTCTCCATCTGCGATGTCGGCGGGGTCGCGGAGCGGGAGCAAGTACATCATCTGACAGCCATGGGGCAGCTGGGTATGACTCACTTCCGGCGCCGGATATGATGCTTCCCTTCTTGGTCCACATGTTTTTGTCGTCTTACATGACGTTGGCGGGTACCTTCCCTTGTCTTGGGTATAAAACCTAGGTTCCAGCAATCCTGCCATTTTTTCATCTCCATCACCAGAGAAGCACTTCATACTTACTCCTTCTCATGCTGATTTCACAAATCTAGGGTATGTTTTCATGGTTTGTGCTCACAATTTTCCCTCATTTCCTTTTTCTTTTCTTATCTTTTCATCACATGAGAGGTGTCTATATTCATCTCTATCCATTGTCACGTTATTTCTGTTCACTCTCAATCTGTTATTTGAGTGGATGTTTTCTCAACACCTGGTGGACTTTCCTGGTCACAATGTGGTTTACCTGCCAAGCTACCTTTTATTTATCATTCAAGTATACACTTATACAGCTCATTGGTATGTTTATTCACCTTTTTAGATCCATTTATTTTTGATCTATTACGTAATACACCAGGAATTCATTTTGTTGGTTTGGATGACTGCCCCCTTGGTTGCGTCCCTTGTTGGGGTTGATCCTGCCTCGGCCCCGGTGAGGACTCTGGCCACCGACACTCCCCATTTTCTATGCTGGGTTTTAAGGCATGAGCTGACACGTGAGTATAGGGGCCTTTTTATCCCCTTTATACTCCTATTGACCATCGTTTTCATTTAGTGACAATACATATTCATATTTATAGACATCTCTTACGCTACTCCTGATGAGTGGACAGGCTCCAAGAAACTCGTCGAGTGCTCTAAGACGTCAAAAGATTTTGACTACATACTAATTTTGGTTGCCATGCAATCATTGATTTTAAGCATTTATTATTTTTCACAAGATGAAACTATCTCATGTATGTGCCATTGCGAATGTTGTAATGCATTTGGTGTGAATTATCTTTCTGTCAACTTACCTCATGTCTACTATCATGCAATGTGTGTTCATTATGCAATATGATTAAATTCTATATTTTTTGACTTTTATATTACGTGATTTGATTTCATGGCAAGCCTCATTTAAAGTCCCACGACCGCCTCCTTTCTTTTACTAATGAATTAGGGATGGAGGCTTGTACATGGTGGTGATGCCAGAGCACACTCCCCTTCTTTGTTAGAGTAAGTAGATACCGAACACACAATACTAAAAGTGATCTACCACGGATAGCTTTTCAGGCCCTGTCGCCTATGTACTAGAAGACGTAAAGGATAAGTTCACAGTTTTTTTGCCACTTAAAAAATGTGCATTTATTATTTTTTTGCTGTAGGAGGCAATGCTCCCTGACAGGAAGACTCCATGAACTTACCCCAGTGCTCCACAGCACCGCGGTAGTTCATTGAGAACTATAGTTCATTCAGACACACAGGGCTGTGTCTGAATGACGCGGCTGTGTGGGCAGAGCCCCGCACGGCCATGCTGTTTTTCAAACCGTGCCAGCTAGTACAACTTTTCCCCGTACTGCTGCCATGGAGGGCTGGCAGGCGGTGGCGGTGGCGGCTGCAGCATTGGGAACATGTTTCCACCCTAAAATCGGGTGAACTTATCCTTTAAAGTGGATCACATTTGGTTGAGGAAAATCAAAAAATATCCCCTCCTAGATAAATGATACCAATTACAAGAGTTTTGCAAACTGTAAGGTAAATCCTTGCCTGCTTTTGCCCACAAGGCAGATGTTGAGATGGGCCATTCCAGGGCTCTTGCTAAAGGACTTGTTAGTTTGATGGTTCAAAATTCCAGTGCTGTAAAATGAGGCATTAAATAGTGATAACCTGGGATGTACCTTCTAATTCAAATATGAAACTTCCACTGTAGTAAGGACATTTCTGGTGATGCCATATTCCATACAATAGGCTGTATGTAATTGGACTTCAATTGAGCTCTGTGCAGACTTTGGGAGAGGCAGTGAGACAATTATAGGAGTAGGTGGTGAAGATTTGAGAAAATCCCCTCTATAAATCCAATAGGGGTTAGGAGTATGTAATGTATAGCACAGCTTGGAGAGTGCAGTAGTCAGGGGTGTGTTGTACTGTACAGCACATGTCTCAGAATGCAGAGGTCAGGTGTATCTACCATGCAGCTCTGATTACAATGCAGAGGTCAGTTATATGTAATATGCATCCCAGAGTTACAATGTGCAATGTGTCAGGCCTATGCAACATGCAGCCCAGATTAGAATGCATAGGCCAGTCATACTGTATGTAATAATCACGACAGAGTGCAGAGGTCAGGTGTATGTAATATACAGCCCAGATTACAGGGTGCAGAGGTCATGTGTAATGTAATATACAGCCCAGATTACAGAGTGCAGAGGTCAGGCGCATGTAACATATAGCCCAGATTACAGGGTGCAGAGGTCAGGTGTATGTAATATACAGCCCAGATTACAGGGTGCAGAGGTCAGGCTTATGTAATATACAGCCCAGATTACAGGGTGCAGAGGTCAGGTGTATGTAACATACAGCCCAGATTACAGGGTACAGAGTTCAGGCGTATTTAACATACAGTCCAGATTACAGGGTGCAGAGTTCAGGCATAATTAACATACAGCCAAGATTACAGGGTGCAGGGGTCAGGTGTATGTAACATACAGCCCAAATTGCAGGGTGCAGAGGTCAGGTGTATGTAATATACAGCCCAGATTACAGGTTGCAGAGATCAGGTGTATGTAATATACAGCCCAGATTACAGAGTGCAGAGGTCAGGCGCATGTAACATATAGCCCAGATTACAGGGTGCAAAGGTCAGGCATCTGTAATATACAGCCCAGATTACAGGGTGCAGAGGTCAAGTGTATGTAATATACAGCCCAGATTACAGGGTGCAGAGGTCAGGTGTATGTAATATACAGCCCAGATTACAAGGTGCAGAGGTCAGGTGTATGTAATATACAGCCTAGACTAGAGTGTAGAGGTCAGGCATATGTAATTTACAGCCCAGATTATAAAGTGACAAGGTCAGGAATATGTATGAAATGATACACTGTGCAGTGTTTAGTGTATTACTCCCTTAGATTGGGGTTCTCTGGATCGGGTACCCTTTACACTAGTGGTCAATTGGAGATCTGCTAAATGCATCATTGGTGTTATTGGTTACTTGAGAAAGGAGAAGTCCTACTGCTTCTGTGGTCCGGCCCAAGTGACATTGGTGACTAAAATATGTGGACTATGGATAGGAAAAGAATGCAGGGTTGCCTGCACACTTGCTAGGTATTTCTAGATCCAGTCTCTACAGGCAATGGACCCCCTTACTGATAGCACCCATTGTGGACCCCTACCTCTGCCATCCTTTGGTATGCCACTGGCAGATTGAAATAAAAACATGATTTAATAATAATAATATATATATGTTGGAGTTCTCCTATTTAACAGCTGTCATCTTATGTGCCTTTGTCCATTTTTTGTCATCACTATGGATGGAAAACTCAAATATAGAACAGTAGGAGGGTATAAATTACAAGCGCATCCTTATCTCTTGTTCTTCTGCTTGAAGGGTACTTGGTGACAGTTTCCACAGTAGAGATTTCTCAGAATCTTTTTTGGGCCCTAAACCTGGTGATGGCACAGAGCAAAGGTCCTGAAAATTGGCTCATGGTTTTTCCACTGTAGATTAGGGATACAAAGGTGAGTGTGATTTACGCACTGCAGCTTCATGCAATCCTCCAGCCATTCTTGCTATAACTATAACATTTCGTTTTAAGTTCCCCCATGTTGAAATTCATGCAATATGACCGTGGATGGAAAACAGAACACTTTTTTTTTTTTTTTTAAATGATCCTAGTAAATGAAATGGCTGAGCCAAAAGTAGAAAAAAAAATATAGCAAACATATCAGTGGTGATTGTCTGTCATTATAGGAGGTATTATGAGTAGCAGGTCTATGCCTCCTATCTAGCTATCTCTTCTTTGGAATGTAGACATTGTAGAATTCTGTGTGTTTTTGTCTTGTTTGCATAATCTTAGAGGGTGAAAAACACACACCATGGGGGTGAATGGGAAGATTGATATGTCTGGAGATAGAAAATACCTTGTCAGATGTAATAGCTTTGCAAACAGAAAACTGCACATACAAGATTTTAACTGGGATCTTTGATGTTGACCTGACTGGCTTGTATAAGCAAAGGGAATATTTTATTATCTAAATCATTATGTTGTTCTATTTGTATGTAGTTACTGATATACAGCATTTTAGGAGAGATCGTGTGCGACGTTAAATTAATGCTGGATTCTATGATTTTAGGAACCAGGTAGCCAATAAGCCAATGTTGTCAGTTTAAATCTCTTCTTGCAATATCAGGCATATTTGAAGCTGTATGTATACCTATCGAGTTACAAGTATTCTTGAAGATATTAAAAGAACTAATTTACTAATTGACGTATCAGTATGGATGTCAAGCCACTTCCTAAAACTCAAGTCTTTAAAAAAATGAGCTCATAATCTTTCCTCCCCCGCATCCCCTCCCCAGACTTTTTCCATCAAGAATAATAGCAAGCTATCCTTCCCTCCCCTAAGGCAAGGGTGCTAGGGGTAATCCTGGTCTATGACCTCTCCTTTCAGCCCCAAATCCAATCACTATCCAAATCCTACTGCCTTTGCCTCCAGAACATTTCTAAAATTCAATACACCACCAAGTTACTTATCCACTCACTCGTTATCTCTTGCCACAACTATTTGTAACTCCCTCCTCATTGACCTACCTCTATATAGGCTACCCCCCTTCAGTTTACCATAAATGCTGCTGCCAAGCTGCTTACCTACATCTTACTACCTACCTGTTTCTCGAACAGTGCTTTCACTCAGTTGTTTTTTTTTTTTTTTGTATTACTTGCCCTTCCATTGGATCAGCCACTCTCGACCAGGGTTTTGTGAAACACTAGGGTTCTTACTGAAGTTGCTAGGGGTTCCTTGTGCTTTGGTCGATTGACCTGTCATTAGATGGTACCTGCATAGTTCCAGGGTCAACACCACTTGGCAGAGGCAGATGGATGAACCCAATGATCTTGCTGTCTATAAGGGTTGCCTTCTGACCAACACTTTAAGTGGGGCACTCTTCCTAGAACCAATGTAAGTGGGTATTCTTTCTAATGATCACCAACAAATTGCTTTTTGCAAGGGTTCCCTGAGACTTGAAAAGTATTTTAAGGGTTCCTATGGGGTAAAAAGTTGGAGAAAGGCTGCTTTAGGTTGTAAACTCATGACAACCCTCTTGTCTTGAAATGTATTGAAACTGTAACTCAGGACTCCTAGTCCTATTATGGCATCAGTTCCTAAACTGCAGAAAGCGGACGGTACGCTCACCCAGAACTCTAGCTGTCCTTAGGGAGTTCTACAATTATTATAAAAACTTGTACGCTGATACAAGCTCTGCCTCCCAGGAGGATTTCAACGACTTTGTGGCACGCTTACCCCTGCCATCCTTGTTAGCGTCCCATGGGGATATTTTGGAAAAAGCAAATCACAGAGACAGAAATTCTCCAAGTTTCGGCCTTTTATTATAAGAAATTTGCTGTGATTTTACTTCCACATTTGGAGAAATGTTTTAATGACCTTCGGGAGGGTGGCCCACTGAAAGCGGACTCAAAAAGAGCTTATATTAGTCTCATACCCAAACTTATTAAAGACCCCAGCGATGTAGCTAATTTATAGGCCGATTTCTTTGCGCAATACAGATCTAAAGTTGCTAGACAAAATGTATGCCACCAGGTTAAATGGCTTTATCGCCCGCTACATCCATAATGACCAAGTCGGCTTTGTTCTGCATAGACAAGCATCTGACCAAATTTGCTGGGCCATCAACCTCATTTTAATACTTAATTCTCCCTGTAATAGGGGGAGCCTGTGGAAAGGGCTGCTGTCATCTCTAGACCAGGGGTGCCCAACCAGTGGCCCGCAGAGCCCTCTGATGTGACCTGCGACCTCCTGCTCTGGGATAGCTGGTTAGAAAAGCCCAGATTGTGGGTTCCTGACCCACCATCCCACAGCATCAGTGTTATGAATGAAACTGGTGGTAGAGGAAGCAAGCGGCTGTGGAGCAGAGTCACATAAGCCGATACTTCCTCTATAGCGCCGCCTCCTGTCACAGGTGGAGTGATACCAAATGCACTCTGGGACAGCAACAGCTGGTGATACCTGAAAGTAAGACTGTTATTAAAGGTAAGTTTAAAACTAAAATCACAGTGTACATATGGGCATATCTGTTCTGCAGTGGTTACCGGGCTACTTTCAAACTGATTCCTGTGGGTTACCTGCACTGATCCATAGACTGCTGTTATTACCTGCGGGTTTGGTGCACTTGACACTTGACTATGACAAAGAGCATCTAACCTGCAGGAAAGCTACTGCTATGTGCCCACTGTGTGGGTAAACCACAGCGTATCAGTATGAAAGCAGCCTTAGGCCATTTGCACATGATTGGTCCGTCCCAATCAGACTCTCTATTCACCTCTATGGAGCGCAAATGTAAACAGACTTGTGTCCATTTATACCCACATACCTCCAATCCGATCTGTCCCTTTCCATCTGGGAGCATCGGAGGGCCCGTAGAGTAGAGTGGGCTGTGTCCGTGTCTGCTCTGCATATGTGGAGTGGACACAGACCTGTAATTCGCCTGCTCCTCTCATTGTGGCCTGCAACCAGTTACCAAGTCACTTAAGCGGCCCTCACTCTTCAAAAGGTTGGGCACCCCTGCTCTAGACCTAAGGAAAGCATTCAACACTTTTTCCTGGACCTATTTGTTTAGAATTTTGTCTAGATGGCAGTTCGGTCCTAAATTCCTCTCTTTCCTTCATAGCACTCCCTCAGCCCAAATAAGGGTGAGAGGCTATACTTCTTCTCATCCCCTTCCCATCGCTTCCGGTACTCGACAGGGTTGCCCCCTTTCTCTGTTTCTTTTTATCATTTCATCAGTCACATCCAGATGTTCTTAGGTTGGCGGGTTGGGGGGACACAACATAAATGCATGTTGTTTGCTGATGCGCTGCTTCTTTTTCTCACTTCCCCACACACTTTTCTCCCGTTGCTCATAGATCTATTCACTCGCTTCTGGAACATCCCGGGTTTGGAGGTTAAGTGGGCAAAATCAGATGCTCTGGATGAGGATGCTCTACAGAGCTTAAAACAATTATACAGTAGTTTTTCTTGGCAATCTAAATCTCTAGTGTATCTGGGGATTAACTTAACGCCCACGTTGGCCTCTTTATAAAACCAATTACATTTGCTTCCAAAACTGATGCGGGACGCGGAGGTGTGGTTATCAACTGGCCATTTATCCTGCATGGGCCGAGCACCCCCCAGTTTGGTTCTCACCAGAACACCTCGAACAGACAAAAAGTTCTATCGAACCTGTGAACCCTATTAAAATCTATGGGACACTAACATGAAAAATCAAAAGTCCTAATTTTAAAGGCTTATATGCAAGTTATTGCCATAAAAAGTGTATGGCGACCTGTGTACTGCCCTAGAGGACATGTATCAATGCAAAAAAACGTTTTTAAAATTATAATTTTTTTCAGGAGCAGTGATTTTAACGGTGCTTAAAATGAAACAATAAAAATGAAATATTCCTTTAAATATCGTGCCTGGGGGGGTTCCCTTCAGTCTGCTTGTACAGTGGCACATCTGTGTGATGTGTAGAACAGTGCCGCAGCAATAATGACATTTCTAAAGGAAAAAATGTAATTTAAACTTGCTCACGGCTGTAATGTATTGCCGGCTCCCTGCAAGACAGATTTGAAAAAAAATGAAAAAAACAACATAGGGTCCTCCCCAAGTCGGAATCATGTGATGTCAGAAGGGCGGGGTCACTCGTTTGGGTCACTGGGTGGCCCCGCCCTTGACTATATAACAGCTGTCAAAGAGAAGAGACAGCGGTCGGCGGGAGCCCTCCTATCGAGGCGGAGCTTTTTCAGTTTTTCTACTTTTCTGGTCCATCGGGCAGCATGATTGACGGTGGATGTGCATCACGGGACACTTTTTTTCCTCTTTTTTAATAAAGGAGTTGTCAAAATCTGCCTCTTGTGGTTTTTACTTTTTGACGAACGGGTAGGGGTACAATGTACCCGATACCCATTCACATGGGGGGGGGGGGGGCGGGATCCGGGGGCCCCACCCGCAGACCCCGACAACCACCGACCAGGGTTGTCGGGAAGAGGACCTTGTCTCTGTCAACATGGGGACAAGGTGCTTTGGGGTGCCCCCCCCCATGTTGAGGGCAAGCGGCCTGGTATGTTTCAGGAGGAGGGAGGGCGCTCGCTCGCCCCCCCCCCCCTTCCTGGCCTGCCAGGCTGTATGCTCGGATAAGGGTCTGGTGGCGTGGAGTTCCCCTTAATATCTATTCCAGACCCAAAGGGCCTGGTATGGATTTTGTGGGGGGACCCCAGGCTTTTTTTTTTCTTCTGTCATAAGGTTCCCTTTGACCACTTCAATACACTGTGTTATATATACACTATACTGACTGCACTATATATTCTCCACTGTATTATATATACTACACTGACTGCACTATATACTCTCCACTGTATTATATATACTGCACTGACTGACTGTGCACTACACTAACTACTTGCCTAATCTCCATTCAATCACTATATATGGCCGCCATGTAAGCAGCAGCCTTATATAGTGTGGGGCGTGCATTAAGCCCCTTTTGCCAATCATGGCTCTCCCAGCACATCACCCTGTGATTGGCCATAGCATACAGGTCATGCGCATGCTTTGGCTATTCAGATGCTTTTAATGCATTGCGATCTCGCAGTGCATTGTGAGGCGCTCTGCGGCAGGCAAACTTCCCGCGAGCGCCCCATATGTTCGTTTGTTCTACGAACAAACACCTGATGTTCGAGTAAAACTTACATTGGACTCAAACATCTGGACCATCCCTAGGGTAGAGTAGCTGCAGTTAAGATTGTGCTCTTGCCTAGTTTTTAGATTACTTTTGCTTCCACCCTATGGCGATTCCTGCCTTGGATCTCCAAAGATTTCAAAGCCAGCTCTTGAAATTCATCTGGCACCCCTGGGGTGATAGGCTGTCACATTGTGTACTTTACAGGACATGAGAGACCGTCTGGCTGGGTGTTCCAGATATCATATAATACTATTGGGCTGCGCAACTTGTTCTACCGACTCAATTATATTCCCAATCTATCAAACTGGATTGGATAGTGCTGGAGGCCCAAGCCTGTGCACCACAGCCCATCAATCTCTTGATGTGGATCCCCTTGAGGACCCAGCATGCGATACTCTGCCCCATTCTTTACATTTCTGGGACTTAACATGTAGGTCAGCGTCGGCCTCTCTCCAGTCTCCCCACACTCCCGTGGGGAGACTTTTCCGCAATCCATCATTTTAATGTAGCCTACGCCCTCAAGAGTTCCAATGGTGGCTGAATAAAGGTCTTTATCCCCATTTTATCGATCATAGTTTACTTCCCGCCTCTTATGCACAGCAGCTTGGAATGCTGGCCTCCGAGACTTACTGCTTACAATTAGAGTTGGGTAGAGTTGAAAAAAAGTCCAGCTTCGGGGTTCGGGTATTTGATCCCGTCTGTTGAATAGCTGCAGTGCAGCCAATCAACAAGCGTTTCACTGGTTTGCCCTTAGAAGCCATCCCAGCCATGCCTAATAATGGCATGGCTGTGATTGGCCAGTGCATCATGTGACCCAGCCTCTGTATAAGATGGAGTCACGTAGTGCTGCATGTCACATGCTCTCAGGCTAGTGTAGGGAGAGGATGCTGCCAGCGCTGTTAGGGACAGATTGCAGATATAATAACATCTCATCCTGCATTACAGAACGATCTAAATCTGGACTAGGTAGAGATTACTACTACTACTGCTTTGAGGGACAGATTGCAGATCTCATCCTGCATTACAGAACGATCTGATTCTGGACCAGGTAGAGTTTACTACTCCTGCTTTTAGGGACAGATTTCAGATCTAACAACATCTCATCCTGCATTACAGAACGATCTGATAATGGACTAGGTAGAGTCTACTGCTTTGAGGGACAGATTATTGTTCTAAAATCATCGCCTACTCCTATAGGGTCAGGTTCCTGCTGTTGCTGTAAGGGACAGATTATTGTTCTAAAATCATCTCCTAGTGCTATAGGGAGAGGCACTTGTCCTACTCTTACCCCCATTTTACTTCCTTTTGCAGCCCTCTAGCACTTTCCAGGACTTTTTTACAGCCATTTTTGTGCCGAAAAGTTTGGGTCCCCGTTGACTTCAATGGGGTTCGGGGTCCGGGGTAAACTTCGGGTCAAGTTCGGTACCGAACTGGAACTTTTTCACGAAGTTCGGCCGAACCCGCTGAACCCGGACATCCAGGTGTCCGCTCAACACTACTTACAATAAATACAACATTATCTCCAATCTGTGCAACATTCTACCACTGATATCTCAACGCACACAGCTTTTAAAAACAAATGCTATCATGGTGAGGATTGGAGGGGCGGCATTTCCGAGCTGTATCAACATTTTTTTCAATACTGTGGGCAAATTACCCTATATGCTGGCTTGGGAGGGGGATTTAGAGATGGAAATTGATGAGGAAGAGTGGAGAGATTGGTCAGCCAGGACATACAAAGGAGTTATCAATATTTCACTGTTAGAGGCAGGCTTTAAAGTCCTGTCCCGCTGGTACTTGGTACCTTAATGCCTCTCTAAAATATACCTGGATTCTTCCTCACTCTGTTTTCGTGGTTGTGGGCAAGTGGGTTTGATGTTTCACACATGGTGGTCATGTAGTAAACTCAAGCGCTTCTGGAGTAGATGCGAGTTCATGTCCTGATATATTCGGTTACCATGGTAAACATTGTAAAGGATCCTAAAGTAGTCTTACATAAGGAACCTGTAGCTGAGGTTCCCAGACACAAGCAAACCTTGACTTACTTTATGTTCCTTGCGGCCAAGGTAGCCAATGCAGCTGCTTGGGGAAAAAAAAAACCGTTGACTTGGTGGTAATGAGGCTTAAGCTCATCTGGATCATGACCAATGAAAAGTTGGTTAGCATCCTACGAGATACCTTCCCACGATTCAAATAAATTTGGAATCCATGGATACAATATCTTCAATCCCTTTGAGAACGGATGCTGTGGTGGTGGCGACTCTTCCTCTCTTTCCTCCCATCTCAGCCCCCTTCTTCTTTCTTAATTTTCTTTTTTTCTCTTTCCTTTTCCTTACTTTTCTGTTGCTGTTTCTACACATCTACAAGATATTAACCATCCATCTAGCTGGTGGTTACCGGTTATTCGTGTTTTCTGGGCCTTAATGGGCACTTGGAGTTTTTCTTCTGCATGGGATTTGAGTTCCCCTCAACTGGAGTGTACTCGAAATTCCCTTTTCACTTCTCTTTGTATATCACGCAGACGCTGTTCTACATCCATATGTTGGATTATGTAAAATTGCGATTACATATCATTTTTGTTCTTATTTATTTTGGCAGTAGCATGCTCCTCTTGTGTTGCAGACAATTGCTTGCTTTCCTGTTTGACCAGTGCCATTGTGCCTGTTATGGTCTGTGCCTTTTCATGGAACTTTTCAATAAAAACATTAAAACAGAAACTGTAACGCAGAATGCATGCAACTGCATTGCGCAAACATAGGTGGTGTGCATTGCTGCACGTTAAGGCAATACAATAGTGTAAAAGGGCCCTAAATCACTTGGGTGTGTAATAGAGGAAACCGAGCACCAACCTTATCTCGTTGGGGATCAAAAGAAAAAGACCAATAAAAATCTAGTGTGCGTGTTGAGTATTTCCCTGAGAAAAATATGCTGAGTTATGTGCTGCCTATAATTCTTACTGAATATCTACAATAAGCTTGGACTTGATACCCAGATTACCATGCTCTTGAATGTTTTAGAATTTTAAGTCAAAAAGTAAAATGACAGGTTAATAACAAAAAAAACTGTGATGTATTACAATTGAAAGCCAATGTGCCACACTGAGACACCATTCAGCACCACTACCTCCTTATAGGACAGCACTAAAGGTGCACCCACCTTTACTGTAAGATTAACAAATCCTGACATTTATCTTTTCTAACCTAGCCTAAATGTTAAAGCTGAAGTTCAATCTGCTTGTAAAATCAGACCAAATGCTTTCAATACAGGACAGTAGGTTTGTACTACTGTGAAAGACTAATGGCATACCTCCGAACTTTCTGAAATGATAAAGAGGGACACCAAGGCCACAGCCCTGGTTACATGGACCACAAAGATCTAGTGCAGTGCTTCTCAACTCCAGTCCTCAAGGCACACCAACGGGTCATGTTTTCAGGATTTCCCTCAGCTGAAATGGCTGCGGTAATTATTAAAGCGGTGAAACTGATCAAATCACCTGTGCAAAATAATGGAAATCCTGAAAACATGGCCTGTTGGTGCGCCTTGAGGACTGGAGTTGAGAAACACTGATCTATTGTATAGAAAATGATAAACCACACAAGTTCTTTTAACCTCCATTTTTCATTTTTATTGGCTTTTCAAAATAACGAGTGTAGTAATATAGAAGTTGGATAAAATAAAGTATAGCGGAGTTAACCATTTTGGTAGTACATTTTGTATAAAGATGTACACATCAGACCAAAAAGAGAGACCACTGAGGCTACACAAGGGACAGAGAGGTTTGGTCTCAAAGGAGGGAAAGTCCTTCCAAATGAGGGACAATCTGGAGCTATGCTGAAGGTGAGGTTGAAGTTCAGCACAAACCTCTCCATTCACCTATAAGCAGTTGTATTAGGTTGGCTATGCCAGGGTCATTGGAGTAACAGATGTGGCAGGGGCCATTTTTCAGTTATGGTTTATTTTATATTCTTCAGACAGGCTTGGTTCACACTAGCCCGACTCCAAAGTCGTGTGACTTACAGTGCAACTTTGGAGTGCGACTTTAATACGACTTTTTACACTCTGTGACATTGAAGCCGTATCAAAGTTGGACCAAAGTAGTGTAGGAACCTTTTCTAAAGTCGGATAGACTAGTAGTATCAGTTAAGACCGCTCTCATAGGGAAACATTGAATCTCACATGTTATCTGACTTGGGGTCTCACAAGTAGGATCCTATGTCGCATCAGTGTGAACCAAGCCTAAGAGTAAGCCCAAATCCCTCACAATGAATCCATCATACTAATAGAAAGTCTTTGTGACTCATGTGTGTTGTGTTTTATATGATGTTAGGTGCGGGATGTGTGATTGTAATTTTATACCATTGTAAAACCGAGACAAAGGATAAGTGGTGTGTCCGCGATTTAACATCTATGCAATAAAAATGGATGTTTGCAGTCATTGTTTCTTGCTTTGGAGGATGGAAAATGCAGCAGTCATGAAGACACATCTGGTTCTCATATTGTTTCAGAGTTGAACTCTAGGGCAGGTTGTGTCACACACGTCAGCCTATTTTCATACATAGATCAGATCAGGTCAAGTGATAGACTAATGAAAATGCCTACTATTGCCTTCTAATGTATCTGAGATTATTTCATAGTTTGATGTTGCTAGATGGGCTGCAAGCCTACACAGCCCTATCGGTATATTTAGAAATGTGCCTTTATTGTACACTTATGTCATATAATTATATCAATGCTTGGCTTTTATACTGCATTTATATATCATACATATCCCATACCTGATGGACATCTGGGGAAGCTAACAATCACTGTAGTAGTCACTGCTACCACAGTAATTGTTGTGATCCTCCGGATCTTGCTCAGGTTCTCTGTGAGGCCAGCTTCCCCACTTACACGGACCACAGGGGGTTCACTCGCTTGGCACTAACCTCATTCATAGAATGCCTTTGTATTTTTTTTTTTTTTTATGAATACAAGATGTTATCTAATTGGACAAGGTGGAAGGGACAAAGGGCGATGTCGCAATCTCTGCCTTGTCCAATCAGAGAATGTATGTATGTGTCATACTGTAGTAGGAACCACTACTACTTTGATCTCCACTAGCTTCCAGTCTCTTGTCAAGTGGCTGCATTGTGAACACAGGCGGTTCCTTGACCCAGGCACCATTCAAGGAACATTTCTCAGTTTCTCAATGAATGCAAAGCATTCGCATTGGATGAGTTGGAGAGGTGGGATAGTGACGTCACAAGGTCCACCTAATCCAATCAGAGAATGCTTTGCATCCATTGAAAAAAATAAGTGTTTTCTGAATGGCACCCATGCCAAGCAGGCAACTTCCTGTTTTCAGTAATTAGCAGGGTAGTGGCAGGACCTGGAAGCTAGTGAAGTTCACTGTAGTTGTGGTGCTTAGTAAAGTGATTTCCACCTTTCTCTGGGATTCCACAGGTATGGCACATACATACATACATACATACATACATACATACATACATACATACATACATTCAGGAGGCACCAATGTAACTGAATAAAGCCCGAGGCTCTTAATTAGCTTCAACAAAGGATGGGCTCAGGGCGCAGAGACCCGATTGGCCAGGGAATCTCAGGACTCCCGGACAATCGGATTTCAGGACCCACTTCCTGTTCAGCTGTAAGGAGAAGCAATGGCCCCTTGTCACTGACCGCCACCTTCCCGGCTTCATAGAGCCCGTCCCGTCCTCCTAGCAGAAGCCCGGGCCAGGAGCATGTATTGGCCTCCAAGGAGGAGATTGCAGCAGCAGATGGGATGATGAGTGGGAGCCGGAGCAGTGTGAGTACCGAGGCCGACCTGGCCGGGGGTAGGGGGTTGGTCAGTGCGAGTGGTGGGGGTGGGTTTGGTTGCATCCCCCAAAATATTGAGCACTAGCCGCCACTGCCTAACTTTATGCCTGAAGATGAATACAAGTCTGGATTGCAAACTGCATACACATTACTTTACCCAGCCTTTGCCATAGTGCCCCACCCCACCTCAATATTTCTAGTTAGAATTTTTCTATAATGCAATAGAGGAATTCCTTAACATGCCTCTTGGCTGTCTCTTCCAAAAAGTTCATGGTCAGATGTTTTTCTCTCAGTTGCCATTTGGATTCAAACATTCTTGGAAACCTGAATCTGATTGGTGGTAAAGCTTGTAGAGATAGAAGAACACAACAGCTTGTGGCAGCACCCTCCCACTAAACACATAAGGACCTTTATGAACTCTGTCTGCCCTTGAGAGAACTCAGATAGGACGAAGACAAAATGAATGGATCTTCTAACTTTAGTACAGTTGCAGCAGTTCATTGATAGAACTAAGGTCTCATTTACACAGGCGTACTGCAGCGTACACCTGTACGAGGCGAGGGTCATGTTTGCTGAGACGGAGCTATAGTTAGATAAAATGATATAAAAATCAAATTCTTTCCGGTGAAACTTTATCTTGACTTTTCCTCTTCCACCTGTGGCCCTTTAGGGATCATTCACAACAGTAAATGCTTTAAAACACAACGGCTGATGTGCAGTGAGAAGACTGTGGAAACGTTTATCTTTTAATGAAATGTCGCAGTTACATTTCATTCAGTTCTATCAACCACAGTGTGGGGCGATGCAGAGGATTGTGTTGCACCATGTTGCTCCTAAAAAAAAAAAAGTACCTCATACCATTTTTTTTTTTCTGTGCGCATCACCATGGAGTTAAGCCTCGTACACACAGGACGATGATCGTATACAACATGTCGTATGAACAATCGATCGTTCGTATGCTCTATTAGAACACCCGACATACGGCGGTCGTACAAGGGAGTTTTATGAGCAGACTAGATAACTTGGTCGTACCAACAAGCGGTCATACGACCGTTGTATCGTGTATACAGAGAAGTTGGTACAACAAGTTGTATTGTGCAAAACACATATGCTCCAAAGTCAGGAACGGCCAGATGCTAATTACATGCACCTGAACGTTCTTTCTGTGGTCGTACGACCGTGTAGTGCAGTCAGTATGCAAGTTACATTATCCAACATACGATTTGAGGCGATCGTAAGTACGATCGTCGTCCAGTGTGTACGAGGCTTTACTGTGCTGCTTGTCAGGTCTTGCGTTGGGGCTGCGCTGAGAAAGCCGGGCGCATAATGTGAGAGCAGCCCGTGGCCAAGCTCAACCTCCATATTTACATCTAAACTTTGCTGAGTATATCTTTGAATCTACTGATCAATATGATGTGTAGTTTTTACTGCAGGTAACCTAGAATTACAGGTATCTGATTATATCTCTAGATCTACTGATCATTATAGCAAGTAGTTTATACTGCAGGTAACCTAGATTTAAATGCAGCTGATAATCTATCTGAATTTACATATAGTTTTTACTGCAGGTGACTGAGTGATGTAGATTTTTCATCACGTGATTAGTTTGAGTTGCCCAGGTTTGTAAAAGCTTTACTACAAGGACAACACTGAAATATATTTATTCTTTTATAGTTATGTAGCAATGATGGAGAATACAGAAACATGACCTTTAGGCTGAGCACAGACAAGTGATTTTTCATGTGTATATGTTAAGGCTGAACACTGGGGAGGAAAAATCTTCATCCTTGCAGTGGGTACAGATTTTACACACCCGGGAGTTCAGTTTTAAAGTGTCACTAAACCCACATCATAAAAAAACTATCAATAATGGTGTATTACATGCTGTTCATACTCACTCAGTCAGTATGAGATTAGTTTTCTGTATTCTGCAAAAAAACGTGGTTGATCCTGCTGCTCTCTATCTCCCCCTTCTGTCCATGTCCCCAATTCAGCTAGGGATTTAGCAGAGCAGTGACGGCAGCTCTGCACATGCTCAGTTTTCAGTGAGTTTCTATGCTGGTCATTTCCTCCCTATCACATCTGTGCAGGCCACGTGACTATAGAGTCACACATGTGTAGAAAACACAAGATGCTGGATGGCCGCAAAGGTGATTGCATGATGTGCGGCCATCCAGCATCTTGTTTTTTCTACTTCAGCATGTAGAGCTGCACCTGCGGTGGAACCAGCAATCAAGAATGGAGTGCTATAACCTGGAGCCGTGTTCTTTTCTCTGCACAGAGTCACAAATGACAACCCACTCCCTCCCTCCTCCTGCATGCCCACTAACCAGCTAAATATAATGGGGGCAGGACATTAAATGTAGATTGATGGAGGCTTCACCTCCCTCTTATTCTAAGACACAGGGTGGAGGGGTGATAGATTTGATTTCAAATGTATATTTGTACAATTCAAAACAATTTATTGATATTAATTATTTTTACTCTGTATTCCAAAGGCGTAGAGAGCTCCTCGTGCTTATGTTTCCCTGTAGACAGGTTGGGAAAGAGCTGGGTCATGTGACAGCTATATATTGATTAGGAAAAAGGTACTTAGATTTTTTTTATTTTTTAAATTAAAATACAGTACCATCATCCACATACAGGAATAGAAGGGACAATGTAAATTAAACAGTGTGTGTTTAGTATGACTTTAAGCCAGTGGTCTCCAAACAGAGGCCCGGGGGCCAGATGTGGCCCTTTGCTTGCTTTTATCTGGCCCTTGGGGAATTATTCCCCTACTGTCAACAACAGTGGCGCATAGTTCCTGCCACTGACACTGACAATGAGGCACCAGTCCTCTCACTGAAACCAATGATGGAACACTATTCCTCCCATTGATACCAGTGGTTGGGCACTATTCCTCACATTGATACCAATGATGGGTCCCTAATCCTCCCACTGACACCAATGATGGGGCAATATTCCTCCCACTCATGCCAATGATGGGGCACTATTCCTCCCATTAATACCAAGGATGGGTCACTATTCTTCCGATTGATTCCAATGATGGGGCACTACTTGTCCCATTGATACCAACAATGGGACTATTCTTCCAATTGATTCCAATGATGGGGCACTATTATTCCCACTGACATCAATGAACTGGCATTGTTCCTCCTATTGATACCAATGATGGGGCACTATTCCCCCCATTGACACATATGATGGGTCACTATTCCTTCCACTGACACCAATGATGGGGCACTATTCCTCCACTGATGCCAAGACCTTTTCTTCCTCCACAGGCCACAGTCCGGCCCCCCTAAAGTTTGAAGAACAGTAAACTGGCTCTATGTTTAGAAAGTTTGGAAACCCCTGCTTTAAGCAATTAAAACCAGAAAATATGTATAAGCAAATTGTTCTGGTTCATGCATCCTGTTTCTTGCTGTAGGAAATAGTCTGGGTTGTAGTGTGGTGCTGCTATGTCGTGGTTACCCATATTAAAGGTTTTACTCCCAGTGAACTACTCTGCTGTTTACGTTCCATTTCTGGACTACATATCCCATGGTACCTTGCTGTCTACAAGCATTGATTCCTGTACTCCACCTCCCGAATATGCTCCTCTTAGCACCTCTGTAATTCAGAAGGCAAGCTATGTGAAATGTGTGACACAGCAGTGCCTACTTACAGGGCATAGTAAATATGTGTCACAGAATTCAACAAAGTAAGGCCTCATGCACACTGGATATTTTTGCAGCAGCTTCTATGGGCGTCGGGTTTTTTTCTGCTTTTTTTCCTGCCTCTAAACTCCCCTGAATGTTATCGTATGTGTCCATGCACACGTAGGCTTTTAGCTGTATTTAGTGGCAGAAGAAAAAAACCCTGCCAGTGCATGCAGAAGCAGCAGAGTTTTGGCAGAAAAAAATTATTGATGCTTCTAAATGCGTCTGAGCCAGTGGTGTATCATCCATGGGTGCAGGGTGTTCACTGAACACGGGCCCTGAGGGGTTGGGGGGCCCGTTGTGCACCCATGGATGATCTCTCCCTGGTTGACAGCCAGGGATGATCGGTGCAGTGTGGGCTTGCACACGGGGCCAACTAATTTCATGATATGCCCCTGGTCTGAGCGTTCATTTATTACAATGCCCAGAATAAATTGTTATTCTGGTTAATGAATTACTGCCCAGGCGCTTGAT
Organism: Glandirana rugosa; assembly: GCA_018402905.1. Classification (NCBI taxonomy): domain Eukaryota; kingdom Metazoa; phylum Chordata; class Amphibia; order Anura; family Ranidae; genus Glandirana; species Glandirana rugosa. The sequence continues at coordinate 921,358 of BLSH010188218.1, read as the reverse complement.
GCCTGTAAATGCGTCAGATTTTTTCTGCCAAAACTTTGCTGCCAGGAGAAAAGGCGTCTAGTAGAGTTTACAAAATGTCCAGAGTACATGGGGCCTAAATGTGTGGGAATCTTCACAAACCAAGCCTACAGACTTCACAGTCATTCAGATTGACAGGAGTAGGCTAGAAATAGCTGAAATACAATGTGGAAATGAATAGATTTTACATTTTCACAATAGATATGCTTTAATGTGAACAAAGGAAAAATATTAGGTCTCTGAAAAAGTATTAAAAGCTTTCCTGAGTGAAATGTTTATTGCTGATCCCAAGATTATGCTACACCTTCTGACTGATCACTTCCTCCTAATTAAATCAATTGGCCAAAAAAATCACTGCAATTTCTCAGTGTGATTGGTTTGGAGCATTGTGCTACTGTCCTCTGATTGCTCAATACAGTGCAGAACAAAAATCACCCATAAGCTTACTTCCAATGGAGATATATCAACCAGATTACAATTTAATGTCCCCAACACGGCCACACAAATACATAACCCAGAGGATGAATAAACCCTGCTGCCATGTTAAAATTTTATATATTGGCCACCTGCTCCGCTGCCCGTTCCTTAGATCTTCACCCTGTTCAAAGAGGTTCCAGCAGGACATGGCTGTTGGTAAATTCTGTTACTTTGACAGATCAAAATCAGGATATGGGTCATATGAGACTAGGGAATGCTAACAGTCCAATTACCTTCTCCCATTGTGTTGCTCCATTGTTGGCCAACCCAAGCGAGAGTTGTCACGGCTTCCTTGCTAGAACGTGAGGCTCTGCTGTGTGTTGTCTTGTGAGGGAGTGGCACCCTTTAAAAGGGGGTCACCAGTTGCACTGTGATAGTCTATACTGGGGAGATGTCGTAATTGGCAGAATCACCACTGTGACATGACTTGAAGTCCAACACCAGGTTTTGTGTTACTTTAAATCAGGGGTGTCCAGCCTTTTGACCTTCCTGGGTCACATTGGAATTGTCTTGGGCCATGCATAAAATACAAAACAATAAGGATAGCTGAAAAAGTCAGGTAAATCAAGTTAAAGGAGAAATATGGCGAAAGCTTTTTTTGCCTATATTTCCCCTGTGGGTCACAGGAGTGCAGTTAGTTCTGCACCCCTGTGACTCGGTTTCAGTGATAACAGGCTAAAGTCCACTATTGGCTGATGTCACAGAGCAGCCCCAGTCTCTGAAAAGATCCCAACCATATGGTCAGGATCCGTGCAGAAGCCTGGACCTACAGCTGGCTCAGCCTCTTAGCGAGCCGCTGAGAGCCTGAACCTGCTGCTCCCATTCCCTCCACAGCCCAGCGCTCCAATGAGCACTAGAGGGGCAGAGCAGAGAGTTGATGACCAGCTGTCTACAGGCTGAGAACCAAGAGCTGATTGATCAGCAATGTTTGATCATTCAGTTTTCAGTCTTAGAGGCAACAGGGGACGGCGGCAGCTGGTATCAGTGCTGCAGCCATCTAGGTGGATATGATACTTTTTTTTTTTTTTTTTTTGAGATTCCCGCATTTACCTGTACCATTACCAGAACACAGCGCTGTATACTTTTTGTAGCCAGAATACAGCGCTGACAGTGGGAGCTTTTCTTAGTAATGGCTCAGATTAACTATTTAATGTAACACAAACCCTGGAGTTTGGCTTTAAGCTGGCTATAAACTATGTACATTTCAGCGGGAACACACTAGAATTTAATCTGTGGGTGGCTCATCCTAATCCATCCTTTGCTTAAAAAGAAATCTAAGGATTGGCACATAAAGCCCTAGACTTCATCGTCGCCAGCTGTCGTTACCAAAGTAATATGGAGGATTGGCAGTTCGGATATCCAAAAATATTATCAAGTGATCCATTTAAGGGGATTCATTGATTGGTGCCGCCATTGTGACACCAAGCTCTGGCCTCAGCGTGAACAAGTTCAAAGCCAGGTTCCACTTTCTGGAACGCCATGGTGTTATGATGCGCTGGCCTGCGCTTTGAAACTACATCCCCTAATAGGGCCGACGACGTGAATATGCTCACGCCTATTCGAACACACCTCCCTCTCTTCTCGAGATTCTTCACTTTTCCTGGTGCTGGGAAACCCACAAATCTCCCCAGGTCTTCATGATACGACCTTTCGAGCCCTATCCAGTTCTGAGTCGTACTGAGTGTCTCACTTGCTGACAAATACCACTTGGCCCTCTATTTCTTCTTTAACTTGCCCAATGGGCCCATTCCGACTGGACTTTTGTAGGGCTCTCCAGTTACATCACTTTTTACATTCCTTATCAACTCCTAGGAATTATTGTCATCACCTTACCTCTTTTTGAGGAGTATTGCTTTGATGACTGGGTCTTGTCCCATGTCCTCCCTTAAACTTACAATCTATTGATCACACCCCTGGATGACTACCAGTTACCCTGCCTATCAAAATGGGAGTCTGACCTACACCAGGCTTTTACGCCTGACCAACGTGATAATATCAGATGTTCCCTTAGGTCCTCAATATGTACAAGGGTCCAGGAAACCAATTTTAAGCTTTTGACAAGATCGTATCGTACTCCATCTCAACTTCATAAATCTTTCCCCAACACTACCGACCATTGGAGAAGCCAGGAGACGCGGAGGACGTTACTACAGACTTTTGGTCCTGTCCCAAACTTTAGGCATTACTGGAGAGAGGTTCGGAGGATTGTTCGAAAATTTACAGACTATAAGGTACTGGATGATCCAGTCTTTTTTCTTCTCCATGTTTCTACCATCTCAGCGAAAATTTACAAGCGAATGATTATTCGCCACCTCCTTAACACCTCTAAGTCTTGCATTCCTCTTATTTGGAAGAGTCCACAGGCACTGACCATTGGCCTCTGGCTTAAAAAAGTGGAAGAAATAAATAAAATTTGCACAACATAGGTGTGAACGATACTCTAAAACGTGGACGCTGTGGAATATGCTTGTCTTCTCTGAATAGAGTGATGTTTGTAAGAGACTACTGGGTTCCTTTGCTGAGATATATTACCAACCTGTCCATATAATTGTATTATTTTTTTCTCCCATCCCCTCCTCCCTTCTCCTGGACTTCTTGGTCTCTCTCGCTTATCTCTCTACACTTCTTTTTTCATTTTCTTCTGTATATTTCATGAGTTGGGTGGTCCCTGTCTCTTAGGGTATCCAGTGATATGAGCGGCAAACAACCCCCCTGGGCGGCCGGCGGCGCTTACACCACACCCCCGGATGGCCTGCGGTCTGGCACTTACCCTGTCTTGGGCTGGCAGGCTGTGGCTTCCTCTCCTCCTCTCGCGGGTGCAGGCAGTGACTCCAGTGTCCGCACCTCCAGCGACTTCCTCCTCCGTGTGTTTCCTCTCTCTTTCGTCTAAGTGCTAGGCATCCAATAGGATTGCCTGACACTTCGGCCAATCAGTAAACAGGTCTCACGACCTGCCTCCTGATTGGTGGGGAGGAACTTTAGAGTGAAAATAGCAAAAATTCATTCACTCTCGTCCCACAACTGGGTGGGATCTGCGCCCCGAGCGCACCGTTTTTTGAAACCTATTAGAGTCCAAATTGGAATCCATAGTCCGGCGTCCTGATCTGTATGTCAAAAGGAAGCACCGTTCCAGGATAATTACCGACCCATAAGCTGTAATTGCCAAAGTGTAGAACAGGGTTCCGGCTCAGTTTGCTAAATAGCATGGAAATAAAGAGAGGCTGGATGGCCGCACTACTGATGCAAACTCCTTTATTGTCATTAAAAGACCAAAACAGGCTGTGGTCCCAGCAAGGTTGACGCGTTTCACACCTCTAGCCGGCTATGATTAACCACAACAGTACCTGGCACGAAAACCCCCTTCCTGTCCAGGCCATTTTTCAGCTTTCAGCGCTATCACACTTTGAATGACAATTACTCAGTCATGCAACACGGTACCCATATGAAATTTGCGTCCTTTTTTTCACACAAATAGAGCTTTCTTTTGGTGGTATTTAATCACTAGGAGGGGGTTTATTTTTTGTGCTATAAATAAAAAAAGATTGAAATTTTTTTGAAAAAATGCCTTTTTCTTTGTTTCGGTCATAAAATTTTGCAAATTAGTAATTTTTCTTTGTAAATTTTGGCCAAAATTTATACTGCTACCTATCTTTGGTAAAAATAACCCAAATAAGTGTATATTATTTGGTCCTTGTGAAAGTTATAGAGTCTACAAGCTATGGTGCCAATCATTGAAAATTGATCAGATCTGATC
>BLSH010188218.1:880252-903614 GCA_018402905.1 Glandirana rugosa | reverse complement strand
TTGGGGAGGGGGGGGGGGCGGTTATGAGAAATGGCCCACATCAAACAGGCAATTGCGCTGAACCTGTAGGTAAATCATTTTTAAAAGATAACCCATCTTTTTATTAATTCATTTAAAAAAAAACAAAAAAAAAACATATTAAGGCAGGGGTGGCGAACACGCGGCTCTCGAGCCGCACGCGGCTCCCGGCCAAAATGAATGCGGCTCTTTGCCTCTTATCATATTTTGTATATACTGTGGCTCCTTGCCAAGTTTCTTGTTTTTCTTATTTTCTCAAATTCATTTTCAGGGCGATCTCAGGCGGCTTGCATTGACTTCTATGATAGAAGTCTCCTCGCAAGCCGCCTTGAAATCGCCTCGAGCGCCGCTTCGCGCCGCATCGCGCTGTTGAGGGTGGACACTTACCTTGAAATGAACACATTGTTGTTTTGTAAAGGGAATAAAGTGTTATGGTGAATAATATGGTTTTAATTATGTGTTTTTGTGTGAGTGTTTGTTTTGGCAGGTCACTGCGTGGTGTGGCTCTCTGACTCTCACAGTTTAAAATTTTGGCTCTTTGTGTCTAACTTGTTCGCCACCCCTGTATTAAGGTTTCATTCCACAATAACGGATTGCATGTTCTGTATTACAGCAGATGCAATAACCTCAACATGTTTTGCCAATTATTGCAGGTTCTTCAGGAGTTTATGTTGCAAACTGGACTGTGTAGTGAAAAAAATAATTAACGAGATTTCATGCATTATGATATCTGTATACATTTTGATTTTTCTCTAATTTACAATTTTACATTACACGCATGTCGATTGTTGGTCAATTCCTGAAGTATGCCATGGATACCTACCCAAGTTATTAACATATGAGAATCATCTGTATCTGTCCCTCATCATATTCTAAAGTGGGTAGGTATCCATGGCATACTTCAGGAATTGACCAACAACTGGCATGCATATAATGTAAATTGTAAATTTATCAAAATGTATGCAGATATCAAAATGCATGAAATCTTATCATTTATTCTTTTGTACGCAGTTCACTACACAGTCCAGTTTGCAACATAAACTCCTGAAGAAGCCGTAATAATTGGCAAAACATGTCGAGATTACATCTGCTGTAATACAAAATATGTAATATACAGTCTCTTTTTGTGAAACGAAACTTGAATATGTTTTTTTTTTTTTGGTTTTAACCTGATTTTAATGAATAAATAAAACAAAAGTGTTCTCTTTTAAAAAATGTGTATTTATTAGCACCTTCAAAGTCCCCCTCTTTGTATATTGGTGTATCTAAAACTAAATGGGATGTGGTGCTGGATGTAAATCGTCTCTTAACCATACTGGTCAATGAATAACTATAGGTAAATAAGAGAACCAGAACTTTTGCTAAGGGGAAGAGTGGCAGTGCCTCCACCCAGGATTAGGTCTCTGTGAACAGAGGGGATTCCCTTCCTGGGAAATTAACCAGTAATCTAATCAAAATCATTGGGAGCAGGAGCACTACTGTGACCAGCATATAATATTAAAATAGAACTATAGGAAAAACGTTTTTTTTAATTTTGTATAGAGTCCCATTGGGGAGATTTCCCATCACTTCCTGTCCCATAGCCAAAACAGGAAATGAGAGAAAATCCCTCCAAAGTGAGGGACTCTCTTGGGGACCCCCAGGTCACCAGAAATAGTGTCCTTTTCTGGGGACAATCCAAAATTTGGGATCTTTTTACTTTCACTTTTAATTATAATGGCGAACAGGACAAATAGAGAGGTTGAAGCTCCCTAATGGGGACACAGAGCAATAAAAACTGGCAGGGGTTCTAATCCATCTCCATATAAGAAGACATTAATAACAACACATACATCCAATGTACAAACAGGTATTATCCGTAAAGGGCCCGATAGGTGTCCTGGTGCAGTCGTGCACATATACCTGGGTATATATAGTTAATAGAGCTACCACTAGGTGAATGCTGCAGCAAAATCCAGCTGTAAGAGCCCCTGAGGATGATACAGCGTCTGTCTTTGTGTTGGAGACCTGAAACTAGATCAATGGTAACGGGTATCCTCCAACTGTTGTCCGACCAGCCTGGAATGGGACTTCTCACAGGCAGGAACTGTGGTGTGCCACATGAACTTCCTTCATGCTGGAACTCTTATGAGATGTGAAGTGCTCACTCCCAAAAGGGCCCACTGATTTGCCACAGGTTCCCCTCCCAGGTTAGTGCAGCAGCAGTCAGGCACACAGCAACAGTTACTCTTTCTGGCCCAGTGAACAGACTAAGGTTGGTCTTTTTTTTTTTTTTTTTTTTTTATTGCTGGATAAACTTGGATGGGATGCAGGGAGCTGTGGGATACTCCAGCAATACTGTACAGTGATAAGAGTACCCTCTTCACCATGGTGCTTGACGGCTGCTGGCTCTAAAAATAGCTAGAAGAAACTCTGCAAGTACATGAAAACAGAAGAAAAGAGCAGTGCCATCTAGTACAGCAGTACTAAAACATTTATTGGCAAGTATAAATGAAGCAACTCAGTGTTGCAAGTACATCAATGCATGTGGTAAAGTAAGAATTCATCTGTTCGATGGGGGGATGTGCTGTGGTGTAGGTGTGGGCAGCTGTTGGTTTTCAAAATGCATTGATGTACCTGCAACACTGTGAGTTGCCTCATTTATACTTGCCAATTAACGTTTTAGTACTTCTGCACTTAGGCACTTAGATGGTACTGCTCTTTTCTTCTGTTTCCAGACCCCAAACTATTTATGTATTCCCTTGCCACCCCCCCCCCACCCACCCCCCCAATGGATTGGCTGAGGCAACATACATTTTCAGTTTGCTCATTTGCCTTTCCAGCCCATTACATTCTAGAATCCAACAGAAGGCAGGGGGACGCAATCACACCCACAACCAGTGAAGTCCAGAACATGACTCTCTGCTTCGCTCATTACAGGGGAACCAAAATAACTTAATTTACCTAACCAACCTAGCACCCTTTCTAGGAGGATGTTACAGATAGGTACTGTGACAGACCCAACTGGGACAGTGGCTTCTGGAGAGGACTAGGGGCAAGCCCTCCTATCCACTGATTATGGCTCATGGAGGAGATTGGGGATTTTGCCATGCTTCTCCCAGTTCAGCCTCTGATCCCATGGAGAAAGCAGATCATTCCCTAATGATGGACAACAATGTGATGAACGTTGAGAGCGAGGCTTGGATTAATTTGCTGAATAAAGACTATAATGCTTCCCTTCTAGAGTGGATGGAAAGGTGTAATATTAATCTTGTACAGGTCAGAGGGAATATGGTGGCCCTCCCCCAGACTGGGTTGGAGAAGCTCCTCCACTTGGGACAGAAATATTTATCAACTATCTCCCTCAAGAAATGAAGATAAACGAATTCCACTTTTTCAGACTGCTGGAACATTGTAAGAGTTTTTTGTCTTATGATGATTTGTCCAGTGGAGAGATTAAAGCTGGATAATGAGATTTGGACAGCCCTGGGTCTTCTTTCTGGGGAACTGGCACCAAACTGTCTGGGTGGGCACTGGCCTGTGTCACCTAGGCTTGTCTAGGGGACCAGTTGTTAATTAGCTTACTGTTTAATTAAGATCACTGTTAGTTAGCTGTTTGTTGGATTGCTGTTTGAAGTTTGCATTGTCATGCTAATATCCCCAAGAGGGGAATGTCCTCCTGCGACATATAAATTATGTTTCTGGTTTTAATAAAGAGTCATTCTATTGCTTTTTACCTCAACATCTTGTCTGTATACGATGCTTGGGGTAAAGGGCTGGTATTCGCTCTTGGTCTGCTGGAAGGGTTTGGAGGGCAGGAGGCACGGTTTGGCAGAAGCACCCAGATGAGGTGCCAGGCAGTCCGTCACAGGTACAAAAGCCTTTTCTTACTCCAAACTCTCCTTGCCACTGGTTGTTGGATTTTGTACTGCCTTATAATTGTTATCAAGGTTCACATCAGTCCCATTATTCCTGGATTGTGGCCAAATATTGACTTAACAGTGGCAATGACTGTATGCGTTTATCTGTTTTAGATCTGCCAGCTTTCTTGAGTATAGGTTGAAAAGACTTCCATTTCATCACAATTGGTTATCAATGGCATCTCTCTGCATCTACAGTCATCATACACCTACGTTTATTGCACCTGTGAAGTCTGGGTTATAAAGTATTTGAAAGAAAAAAAATAAAGATTCATTAGCTACTATACTATTCTTTTTTTGCCCCAAAACCAGAATAATGCAACACTGGTACCTTGCTTTTATTTTCCATTGACTGAACAATTGGTCCATGAAATATGAGCACATACATTCATTCTTAAAATAACAGCAAAAATTCCTCAGTTTTTTTTGTTTTTTTTTCTAACACAAGTGCTGGTTGCCAGAATAGGTGCTTGAATGTCCTTTGTGTCCCCACTCTATAGAGGATCACAGAGGGGCTTTATAATGTCTTTATTTGTATTATTATATATATATTACACTGAGCAGGTGAGTATTATCTGCTGCGAGTTTCTTTGTTTCCTTTTTGTAGGTTGTGGAACTCAGAGCGTATTATTAAACTGTCACAGCGCAGACTGATTTCCCTGTCACTGGTGCATAAAGCTGATGTTACCACCTCATTCATTTTCTGCCACTATTGCATTGTCCCAACATGCTGTTTTTGTTGGCTTGTCATCCTGCAAATCCATGTTTTACAAGGTTTGGAAACACAAGAAGAGCGTTGTTTTCTCTTGTGATAAGGCTGTACTCTCTTCAGAAAATGGATGATGGAACCAGCAGACCATACTCATGTTCACAATGCTAAGTATATATGTAAACACCATTGGCCTCATTCCATGATGGGTCTACTGCATACCCCCAAGGCTAAATACCCTGCACTGCCGTCACTGAGTTATAATGAGAGAGCTTTGAGAAGAAGGAACTAAAAATTGAAATCATGTTTGGACTGTTCATTGTTTTCTGTAGGCAGAAATGTCCTTTACTTACAAATGGTGGAATCCAGATTTCAAATGACATTTCATGTTCTACAATCATAAATGTTATGGTTATCTTATAAGGTGAATGCAGATTTACTCCCTCTTTTTTCTTTTTGTAGGTTCAAAGGCCATTGTTTCACAGAGGAACAGTCATTAATTTTGGCCCCGAGCATAGTCTACCACAGAGGTCCAGCAATGAGTGGGGTTCATGGCAAAGCTGGTCTCCCTGTTCTCGGACATGTGGAGGGGGAGCTGCAGTGCGCACGCGGCAGTGTATTGTAAGGTATCAGTATATGATGGTGCTCATGCTGACTAACACAGGAAGACATTTTTTTACTGATGTTTCTACAAATGTGGGTATGGGGTAATAATAGAAAAATATTATTGGGGTTTGTGTCTGTGCACACAACCGAAAGGTTTGTGCCCCAGATGAAATGTTTGGGGACTTCTTCTTTTTGAAAATTTTAAATTATTTAGCATGGTTCTGTTTAATAAATATATATATAATATCAGAATATAAGGTAATGCACACTAATATTCAGAATGATAACAAAAGTGGAGGTTCTTTAGTCTAGGACAGTGGTCTCCAAACTGCGGCTCGGGGGCCAGATGCGGCCATTTGCTTGTATTTATACAGCCCTTGGGGTACTATTTCATGCACTGATACCAACAATGGTGCATAATTCCCCTCACTGACACCATTGAAGGTGTAGGAATCCTCCCAATGACACCAATGGTGGGGCACAATTCCTCCCTTTGACACCAACAATGAGGGCCAATGACACCAATGATGGGACACAATTCCTCTCACTGACACCAATGATGGAGCATTGTTTTCTACCGGTTTGGAGACCCCTTGTGTAGGTTCTACAGTTAGTTGCAGCTCTAACTTTAGGGAATTTCTGAAAAGTTTGATCAGTTGTGACTGTGAAAAAGCCAACTCTTGAAAAAATGTGGGAACTTCTGAAATCTGAAATTCCTGAACTGGAAGTTCCATTAAAGTCAATCATAACGAAGTTCCATAAAAGTGTGTGTTAGGCAACCCATACATTCATAATTGTTTTTTTTTTCCTTCAACCAGTGGGTTGAAGGAAAAAAAAATGATCCAATTCCCCCATCCACACATTCAAGGTGGATGGGGGAATCCTATCACTGTGTATTGTTTTCTGATGGCAGGGAGCCTTCCCGCCCATCAGGATACACTGATCAGTGTTGCTAGCTATAGCTGATTAATCTGGAAAAACTTGACAGGCTGGTTTTACAGAAGTCAATTGGTAGACCAAGGTGGCCACACCATGGATCAAAATCTGCCCAGCTTTACAGGGCAGAGCAGCAAATGGGGATAAAGTGTTAAGGATGGTTTTCTAATGAGAAGATGGGGCTTCAAAACATTGTGAACCACTACCTTTGAAATGGGATACTATGGTAGAAGGGTGGGTCGTATTGGCACTGGAAGTCAATCTAAGGGTGGGGTGCCCAGACAGCAGCTGCAGATGTAAGGCAGATACAGCTTTTAGTCCTCATCTCTTGAACACATTTTGGGAATCCAGACTACCAAAGATAGCATTGAGTTTTGGACTAGACTCAAGACATCCGAATTCATGAAATTAGGTCAGAAGTTAACGTCATCCAAATGTTGGAATCAACTCTATTTCTTATATTCTAGCACTGAATGTGAGGGCTTACAAAAAGTAATTCTGCCAGCTAGCTGGCTTTCCAAGCCTACCAGAACCCAATTTAATATAAGCATTAATCATTATTATACATAGAAGTAAAAACAGAATGGCCCATAAAAATCAACAGCCATCTTGATTCCCTCTAACGGTTCTGACCTAATGAAATAAAAATCGAATTAGTTGGTTTTGGCTATTACCCTTTAGACATTGCTCTTTGCGTTATTAAATAAGCCCATTGGTGTTTGGGGGCTTAAGTGCTTATAGGATACGTCATTACCGCTAAGTATATGATTGGGTGTAATTTTATGATGCATGCCTTAAAACTGTTTATAGGCTTTCATTATGCAATATAAGAAATGTCTTTTATCTTACACAGCCAAACTATGTGCTCTTTGTGAGACAAACTCATTATTTAAGACAGCTATCTTTGTTATGACGCCTCTTATTTATATGCTGAAAACATGTCCTTTCCTGCTAAGTTGTCAGCGGAAGAATTTCTATGTCTGTTCTCAAATCTTCAGATGTATTTCTGTAACGAGATAATGTCATATTGGTTTCTGGTTACAAAGTTAACTCTTGCTGCTTTCATTCATAATGCTGTTTCTCAATAGAGATGCTGCAGGACCAGACTGTCTGGGAGACCTAAGACAGTATCAAGCATGTAACATGAAGGTAAGTTCCTGAAGTTCCTGTCCTGTGCTCGCTCAGATCTCTAAGGCAATTTAACATTCAGTCATCGATTTCTTCCTGTGCAGGACTGTCCATCAGGGGTGGCTGATTTCAGGCATTTCCAATGTTCTGCATACAACAATAAGCCTTTAATGGGAAATTATTACAAATGGACCCCTTTCCAGTCAGGTAAATGAGTATCTTTTATACTTATGGAATAAGCTAAATAACAAATTCATCTATAAATTAATAAATAAAATAATACATTTTTTTTTTTTAAATTAGCAATAAAATAAACAAAATGTGTATAATTAAATTGAGCATAAAAAACAGCCACTGAATTTGTTCATAGGAAAACGAAATCAGACAACTTGGTGTTAATTGGTTAAAGCTTACCTGCACTAATGTTCCTTTTTTCTAAAAAATTGCAATGATCCAGCTTGGTAACATCTCATTTTTCATATCCCACATCCAGAAGGATGCAGAAATTCACTGTAGTAGCCTGTGATGCATACAGTCAGCGCTGATCTCCTCCAGTCACTGCTTGAGCGACTTGTCTACTGTATGCCGAACACAGTGGGGCGCTTGCCTGACACTTCCGCCATTCAGAAAATGTCTTGTATTCTTTTCAAAGAATAGGAGGCTTTCTTTGATTGGACGAGGTGGTGAGCTTGACGTCATCCTCCTCTCTTCTCCTTGTCCAGTCAGAGAAGTCTTGTATGAAAAAAGCAAACTTGTTCTCTACATGGCGAAGGGGTCAAGCGAACAACCCCTGTGTTCAGTATATGGAAGGTAATCAAAAGTCAACAAACCCCACAAGGTTTTAAAAGTAGCATTTGCCTTTTGAGGGTATCCAAAATACATTTGTCCTGAGGAAGTGGTTTCTGGTGAAATGCGTGGACAACGTGGAAACTGAATGTTGTCAGTGATGTATATTGATAAAAACATTACCATAGTGTACTATTTATGTAATCTGCAATTCATGTACCCGTGTATTTGTTTTTAAAAATAATAATGAGGATCAGATTTGATTTTTTTTATTTGTGATGAAATAACCATTTGCTGCGAGAAAAAAAGGAAAATACCTTGCGCCAAATAACCATAAATTATAAAACAAGTTGATAGAAAAGCTACCTTTGGGCTTCGTTCACACCTTGGTGTTCTGTTTTGTGGGCGGAATTGCCACAATTCTGCCCACGATAAGGAAATGCCGCAAATCGTGGGACGCCCTTGCGATCCCCGCTATTTTGAATGGCACCAAATTGCGGTGATATTTTGCCCCGATTTCGGCCGCCAAATCGTGGTAAAATCGCGGTAAAACGGTGCGGGCAGAATTGCGGGATGCCCGACGCCCAAAAGAAGCTCTTGTACTTTTTTTGGGCATCGGGGGATCCTGCCTGCGAGCTTTTTCCACGATTTGGTGCTCGAAGTCATGGCGAAATAGCACCGCAATTTGGTGCCATTCAGAATAGCGGAGATCGCAAAGGTGTCCCGCGATTTGCGGCATTTCTGTATCGTGGAGGTTCCACCCGCAAAACGGTACGCCAAGGTGTGAATGGAGCCTTAAGTGAAAAAAATATTTAAAAAAATGCAGAGGCACTGATATTAATAACACCTAAGGTGAAGCGTCTGTAATATGAGGCCAATAGGGGCCATTCCGCCCCAAACAACAAAAGTATATAAAGTGCAAAGTGCTGAATAAAGAAACTCAATTGTACAGTATCTCACAAAAGTGAGTACACCCCTTTACATACATTTTTGTAAACATTTTATTATATCTTTTCATGTGACAACACTGAAGAAGTGACACTTTGCTACAATGTAAAGTAGTGAGTATACAGCTTGTATAACAGTGTAAAATTTGCTGTCAAAAATAACTCAACACACAGCCTAAGACACATGTCTAAACCGCTGACAACAAAAGTGAGTACACCCCTACCTGAAAATATCCAAATTGGGCCATATTAGCCATTTTCCCTCCCCGGTGTCATGTGACTCGTTAGTGTTACAAGGTCTCAGGTGGGAATGGAGAGCAGGTGTGTTAAATTTGGTGTTATCCCTCTCACTCTCTCATACTGGTCACTGGAAGTTCAGCATGGCACCTCATGGCAAAGAACTCTCTGAGGATCTGAAAAAAAGAATTGTTGCTCTACATAAATATGGCCAAGGCTATAAGAAGATTGCCAAGACCCTGAAAATGAGCTGCAGCATGGTGGCCAAGACCATACAGCGGTTTAACAGGACAGGTTCCACTCAGAACAGGCCTCGCCATGGTTGACCAAAGAAGTTGAGTGCACATGCTCAGCGTCATATCCAGAGGTTGTCTTTGGGAAATAGACATATGAGTGCTCAGCCAACATTGCTGCAGAGGTTGAAGGGGTGGGGGGGGTCAGCCTGTCAGTGCTCAGACCATACACCACACACTGCATCAAATTAATCTGCATGGCTGTCGTCCCAGAAGGAAGCCTCTTCTAAAGATGATGCACAAGAAAGCTCACAAACCGTTTGCTGAAGACAAGCAAACTAAGGACATGGATTTTTGGAACCATGTCCTGTGGTCTCATGAGACCAAGATAAACTCATTTGGTTCAGCTGGTGTCAAGTGTGTGTGTGGTGGCAACCAGGTGGGGAGTACAAAGACAAGTGTGTCTAGCCTACAGTCAAGCATGGTGGTGGGAGTGTCATTGTCTGGGGCTGCATGAGTGCTGCCGGCACTGGGGAGCTACAGTTCATTGGGGAAACCATGAATGCCAACATGTACTGTGACATACTGAACAGAACATGATCCCCTTCCTTTAGAGACTGGGCCGCAGGACAGTTTTCCAACATAATGACCCCAAACACATCTCCAAGACGACAACTGCCTTGCTAAAGAAGCTGAGGGTAAAGATGATGGACTGGGCAAGCATGTCTCCAGACCTAAACTCTATTGAGCACCTGTGGCAGTGGCAGCTGGTGGTTTTTTGTTTGGGGGGTGGCAAACAAGCACCCCCGGATGGCACCTCAAACCCCCCCCCCGCTGTCTGCCAGTCCACTGGCCATATTGGCGGGCACATCGAGGATCAGCGGGTGGGGATCGGTGGGCACATCGGGCAGGGGATCAGGCTGAGGCAGCCATCTGGCAGCGTCTCCTGTCTCCTCATCTCTTCTGAGATCACGGCGGCTTCCGCTGTGCATCTCCTCCCCCCTCCTCCTAGGCATCCAATAGGATCGCCTGTCCTTTCAGCCAGTGGGGTGACGAGTATTAGACCTGCTTCTTGATTGGCTGGGAAGAGGATCAGTGTTGCAACAGCGAATATTCATTCACTGTTGCAACACAACTGGGTGTGCTCCAGACGCAATGTCCTGTGCCCCGAGCCCACCCTATTGTGAAGCCTATTAGAGCCTCTGGTTCTAATCAGGTGCTTCAAACCCCCCCCCCCCTCATCCCGGCTATAGAAATTCATGCGCCTGGCATCCTGAAAGGGGCTGGGCACATAGAAAGGGAGGACGGCGGCGGTGTTGGGGGGGCAGCGCCCGTGCGTCCACAATGCACAGGCCGTCACTGATCTGTGGGGCATCCTCAAACGGAAGGTGGAGGAGTACAAGGTCTCTAACATCCACCAGCTCCGTGATGTTGTCATGGAGGAGTGGAAGAGGACTCCAGTGCAAACCTGTGAAGCTATGGTGAACTCCATGCCCAAGAGGGTTAAGGCAGTGCTGGAAAATAATAGTGGCCACACAAAATATTGATGCTTTGGGCCCAATTTAGACATTTTCACTTAGAGGTGTACTCACTTTTGTGAGATACATATATATAGTGTCCTTTTAAACAGTTCATAAAATCATTCAAAAAAATCTTCCGTGCTGTGTTTTCAGTGTAACATCCTGTATAAAAACTATCACCGACTTGTATGTATCCAAACATACACCCGATGTGCCAAATAAGTGAGTCTTACTCACCAGAGATCCAAAAAGAAGGTCTAAAAGTGGTTTGTGGTTTGGTGGCTTGCTTGATAATTCAGGAGACTTATGTTCTTATTCTCCTCTCCTCCATGTTAGCCCATCAAAAAATGAGAGAGAGAGGGAACTAATAGCGTAATATTGTTTAATATAAAGAGTTAAAAACAAATACAAAGTGCCCGCTTACATATAAGGCTCCATGCACAGACACTCCAAAAAGATGTTCTAGACGTCGGATTCCTGGCAGGAAATGTTGCTTTAAAAAACGCGCTTTTAGCAGCGGTTTTTAAAAGCATTTTTGCAAGTTTTTCAGTGTTGGCGTCTTTGGCCTTTCTTTTTAATTACACCAGCTTACATTGATGCGTTTATGCGTGTTTTTCAGCGTTTTTTTGTGGTCAGAAGAACTGCTCTTGAATGCGATATTAGGGTGGTTAGACAACAGCCCATAAACTCCACTGCTGTTAAACGTCAATAAACGTCCATGGGTTGGGTGCATGGACACACAGGATAACACAGAGGGGAGTTTAAGGGCTGTTAAAAAAAACGCTCAAACTTCCAAAAACGTCTTCAGTGTGCATGAGGCCTAAAGATGCCTTTTTAGAGTACTGAGGATGAGCCACATACAGGCTGGAAGGATCATTGTCACTCGGCTCGCGCTCTCAGGTCGGCGTGCATTCCATGTGGGGACAACCGGAAGCTAGAGACCCGCAAATGACCACTGAGTGAGAGGAGGACAAGAAGAGAAGTCTCCTGAATTATCAAGCAAGCTGCCAAAACTAACTTTTCAAGTGCTTTCAGACCATCTTTTTAATTAAAGAGGTCATGGCTCTCTGGTGGGTAGGACTTACTTATTCAGCACATTGGGTGTATGTGTGGATATATACAAGTCGATGATGGTTTTTATACAGGATGTTACACTCTAGACACAGCACTGAAGATTTTTTTGGATTTTTTTTTTTTTTAATGATTTTATGACCTGTTTAAAGGACACTATATACAATTGAGTGTTTATTTATTCAGCATTTTGCACTTTATATACTATTGTTGTTTGGGTCTGGAATGGCCCATATTGGCCTCACCTTACAGACACTTCACCGTAGGTGTTAACATTTTTTATATGAACTGAACATTGTTTTGGATTGTCCTCAGAACAGTAATAGAGGGGAAATCTTGCAATGGGGATACTAATTCTGGTGACCTGGGGTGCCCCAAGGGATTCCCTTAAAGAGGAAGTAAACCCTGCTGGGGTTCACTTCCTCTGTTACCCTGCAATGTAAAAGCATAATGGGCTAGTATGCATTGCATATTAGCCCATTATGTACAACTTACCTGCATTGGAAGCCCGCGATGTCCCCGCTCCAGGCTGTGTCCACATTCTGCCCCTCTTCCTTCCAGGGCTGCAATCTCCGGCTCTGTGACTGGCTAGAGTCACGTGACGCCACTCCCACTCATGCACGAGGGAGCCGCCAGTCACGGCACGATCACAGTGAAGGAACAGTAAGGAGGCCGTTTCTTCACTGTGCATGTGCCCGATGATGTGGGCACATTGCAGTACACATGCAGTTTTGGGAGATATGCAGGGAACCTACAGGTAAGCCTTATTATAGGCTTACCTGTAGGTTAAAGTGGTTGTCACGGGTTGACAACCACTTTAATTTGCAGGTAATTCCTCTCACTTCCTGTTGTGGCTAAGGGGCAAGGCGTGAAGGGAAATCTCCAGAATGGGACAAAGATGTCAAAAAATCTATCAGGGGTTGCAACCCTTCCTTACTTTATCCAAAATGAAAAAAAAAGCTTTGCCTTCCGATCTGCTTTAAGTATACAGAAGGTAAGTCATTTGAGCAGCATCTGGAAGAGACCAGCGCTGACTGTAAGTAGCAGAGGCTACTACAGTGAATTTCTGTATCCTCGGCAGCCCTCTAGAAGTGATATATGAAAAATTAGATGTGAGCAAGCTAGACCAATGTAAAAATTCCCAGAGTTCAGTTTGTATTATAATTAATTACATAAGTGTTATTATAAAGCTAAGCTTTTGCAAGTGTCTCAGCATTGTTGTCAATAGATTGATGGCTATGCAAATCGTCTCATTTTCCCCATACTTGAGGACGCAAGGTAAAACTGCCATTGCTGTTTTTTTTTGAACAATGCTATTTCAAAGCAGGTTACATTTTGCTTCAAAATCTTAGCATAGGTCCAAATGTAAGCAATGAACATACTATTTTGAAATCCAATACTGACACTTGTCTCACTAGACATGTGCAATATGCTTTGGTCTGAATACAAATTTTTGGTTATTCTGAGATTTGGATGTATCAGAATCTCCAAATTAACCCCTTCAGATCCGCGCTATAGCCGAAGTATGGCTCCGGAGCGGATCTGAATTTCCAGGATGACGTCCATGGACGTCGTCCCCTGTGCACACTCCTTGCGCGCACTCACAGGCGGCGGTGCTGGCGCCGCACGCTCCATGGGCGCGCCCGCAGGTTGGGCAGACTCAAAGTCCGCTCGAGACCCGCGATTGCCTGTCAGAGCTGCAGAACGGGGAACCGCCGATGTAAACACGGCGGTTCTCCATTCTGTGAAGGGGGGCATAGCAGATCTACTGATCCCTGCCCCCCCCCCACAGTTAGAACACATGCAGGGAACACAGTTAACCCCTTCGCTGCCCCCTTAGTGTTAACCCCTTCCCTGCCAATGACATTTATACAGTAATCGGTGGTTATTTAAATTTCTGATCGCTGTATAAATGTCATTGGTCCCAAAAAAGTGTCAAAAATGTTCGACATGTCCACCCCAATATCGCAGTCCTGATAAAAATCACAGATCGCCGCCATTACTAATAAAAAATAAATAATAAAAACGCCATAAATCAATTCCGATGGTTTTAAGACTCAATAACTTTTGCGCAAACCAATCAATATACGCCGATTACGATTTTTTTTTTTTTTTACCAAAAATATGTATAAGAATATAAATTGGCCAAACCCGATGAATATATATATATTTTTTTTTTATTATTTGTATTCTAGCAAAAAGTAAAAAATATTGTTCTTTTTTCAAAATCGTCGCTCTATGTTTGTTTATAGCGGCAATCAGAAATGACCCATAGGTGATCAAACACTACCAAAAGAAAGCTCTATTTCTGGGAAAAAAACAATTTTGTTTGGGTACAACGTCGCACGACCGCGCAATTCTCATTCAAAATGTGACAATGCTGAAAGCCAAAAATTGGTCTGGGCGGGAGGGGGGGGGGTTTAAGTGCCCAGTAAGAAAGTGGTTAAATAGCAAGGAATTGTGTTGAAATTTGTTTGATTTTGTTTCATATATTCGTTTTCTAACAAATTCCACATTTTCGTAACAATTCGGATCGGTCGAAAAATGATCTACCAATTTGAATCTGTGTGAAGAACAGCTGGTTGTTCATGAGCGGGAAGGAAGCAGTTGTTAAGTGGGCCATTTTGGTGAATGGGTAGGGTTATATACTCATTTATATGGGGGGGATCTGGGGGCCCCCTTGTTAAAGGTTTTTTTTAGAGTCTGACAAGCCCCAATGCATAGTACAAACCTTCCAACATAACCCCCATACCTACCGGCCAGGGTTGTGGGGAATAGGCCCTTGTCCTCATCAACATGGGGCAAACCCCTCCCTGCCCCAAAACACCTCCCATGTTGAGGGCATGCAACCCGGTATGGTTCAGAAGGGGAGGACACTCGCTTGGTCCCCTGGCGGGCTAGATGCTCGGATGAGGGTCCGGTATGGATTTTAGGGGGACACTATTCAGTTTTTTTATTACATTTTGGCGTTTTTTTTCTGAATTTTTCATTGCCGGCATTCTTTTGTTTACATTTCAGCTGTCAATGGGGAAGCCTGCTGACAGCTGATGAGTCATCGGTTTTTAAGGACGCGACGGCCGGCTTCCTGCAACCAATGCCTCATACAGAATTTGAATCAGTCGATCATTTTTCGACCAATCTGAATTTGAATTGTTCCGAAAATTTGGAATTCATTAGAAAAATCATAAACAAAATGAAATTAAACTAAACGAAACCCTGAAACAAATCAACAAATCAAAATTAGTAACATAACAAATCTATAAGAGAAATAACACATTTTTCTGTTCTGCACATCTCTGTCTCACAGTGTGAACATGTTGAGTCTAAGCGGTTCCAAAGATCGTGTTGATACTTAAGCGTTCCTAAAAATGAGGCCAAAGTAGCATGAAGATGTTCTGTACCATATCCTAGATGCACTGTAGGTCCCTACATTAACCCCCGGAGCTATTGAAGCCATGGATAATCATGTCATCCCTAGCCTGAATAGGTTTTGCACTGTAGGCAAAAAATCTTGGTAGCAGTTCAAAGCAAAGTAGCAAGTGACATGGTTTATATACATGAATAAAAAGGCAAATTATGTGAAATTATAGGTGCAAAAGAAGATTTGTGCTACTGGACTAGCTGGTGCCATCTTCAAGGTTTGGCAGATGCATTGTAAACATATTTAGCATAATACCACTTCTAAAATTCTTCTAAACTAAACAATGTTTTTCTGCTTTCCAACTTCGTAATCTCAGGCAATAACATATGAAAATCTACCCTGTTTGTTTCTTGTTAAGGACAAGGAGACTGTGAGCTAAGTTGCTTGGCACAAGGGCAAAACTTCTATTATAACTTTGGCAGAGTGTTGGATGGAACATCATGCCATGTGGAGTATGATGGCTTTTGCATCAATGGGCAATGCCTGGTAAGTCTCATTGTGTGATGGATTTATTGAAGTACTACATAAACATTTTATAAAAAATACAGAGGACCATCAGTCCTTCAGTAAATTAACGGTACATCCCTCACCTTATATGCCAACTGCATTTTATTTACTAGGTCAAACCTTCACATCTGTTTCTGCTAATCAGTATAACCCGAATACATCATCCACATTTCTTACTGAAGCGGTGACTGATTTATTACAGGTGTTAGAAGAAATATTTTCTTTACAAGAATGAAATATTGGCAATTTGAGAGAGGCAGTGTGAAGTGGCCGCAGTGTTTTCCAGTATTATATAAATGAAGATGGTCGATCTCCATGCACCTTGTTTTTGTACCTGTTGACCAATTTTTAAGCTTAATGTAGATCATACAGATCTGACAGGATTATATTTTTTTTAATGGGTAGTGTCCTCATTTATCAAAGTATAGCCCTCAAAGGACAGCAGAAGGAAATAAAAAAACTGTTTGAAATGCTTAGGTATATTTATGTGTCTAAGGCAGTGTTTCTCAATCAGGGTTTGATGGTACTCTAGGGTTCCTTCTGGGGTTGGTAGGGGTTCCTTCAGCATTGAGCAATTGTTTGTTGAATGCATTGACGAACGCTCCCATCTACACTAACCACCATTGCAAAGGGGAAACTTTCCACTAACCTTGTAAGGCAGGGTTTTTCAACCAGGGTTTGATGGTACTCTAAGGTTCCTCCTGGGGTTGGTAGGGGTTCCTTCAGCAATGAGCAATTGTTTGTTGAATGCATTGACGAACGCTCCCATCTACACTAACCACCATTGCAAAGGGGAAACTTTCAACTAATCATGTAAGGCAGGGTTTCTCAACCAGGGTTCCGTGGAATCCTAGGGTTCCTCCAGAGGTTGCAAGAGGTTCCTTGAGCAATGGTCGATTTCTACCTCTCAGATAAATTCCCACTGACATCATTGATCTTTTTAGCTATCTGTAAGGGGGTAATTCTTCCCAGTGACCACAAGTGTAAGGAGCATTCTTCATATTGACCATCACACTAATGTATCATGAGTTGTAGATTTTTAATTTTTAGCAGGGGTTCCCCGAGACCAGAGAATTATTTCAAGGGTTCCTCTGTGTTGAAAAGGTTGAGAAAGGCTGATGTAAGGGCTCACTTCTAAACCAACCACTAATCAGCAGTGTATTTAGGTATTGTGCTGCCCTAGGCCTGACTAAACTTGTGCACCCCCCTAATTCAAATACGAGCCACCCCTTCCTGTTTCCTGATCCGCCTTGAGATTTTCCAGTGGGGACACTAGTTTTGAGGGCTTTGGGGGGGGTAATGGATTCCCTTAATTTGCAGAGATTTCCTCACACTTCCTGTTTGGCTATGGGGCAGCACAACAACTCATTGGTTGGGGTCTGCCTCCCGGGCCCCTCAGGATGCCCCCGTCCCCTACATATTTATAGGCTTTCCCCCCACCATAGCGGCCCTGCACAGCCACTTTATGGGGTGCTAGATCGATTTGCTTCCCGGGCCAGGCCACTAAGTGTAGCGCAAGCCGACAGGGACTCTTTTCGTGCTGCCCCCCTGCAAAGTGCCGCCCTAGGCCTGGGCCTTGTCGGCCTAGGCCAAGATACAGCATTGCCACTAATGCTAAAGGACATCTCAATTTTTACAACCTGTATTTCTGTTCTGCAGTTATTTTGTTAAGAATATTACTAAAAATAATTTTGCAAAGGGCTGGTAACAAAGATTTCTGCCCTAGGCCTTAAGTATGTTGGGTACACATAATTATTTTATTTAAAGCTTGCTAATGTACCATGAACTGTAGGTATCATTCTTTTTAGCAGGAGTTCCCTGAGAATGTGACATTTTATTTCAAGGTATCCTCAGGGGTATAAAGGTTGAGAAAGGCTGGTCTAATCTTTATTTAAACTTGTTCTATATTAATGCATTTTCACCTGTTGCTGCAAAGGTAGAGGAAAATTTTTGAAAAAGTAACAAGTCCACCTTTTGTGGGTCAGATATTAGATGTCAAAACTGAACTCCAGCCATCCCTTCAGCCTTGCACAATTGTACAGGTTCCTCCCCTGTACTGAAATTGTTTATGCTGATTTCACTGCATACTGTGAGCTTCCTATAGTGTTCATAGGAGTTGCAAATCGGATTGAGTCCACCTCATTTCCTGGAGGTAATCCAACATCAATCTAGCCTTTTCCTCCCCAACCTTAGTGGGAATATTGTGTAAATCTGATATTTAAAGTGGATGTCAATCCAAAATGTTTTTTCTTTGTAAGAGTGGGGAATGGTTGGGCTTTTTTGGTGCTAGCCAAGCCACTGTTGTGGAGATTTCTTTTCACATCCTGTCCTGCTGTCAACATTCTACCAGACAAGAAATGAGGGCTAATCTCCTACAAACCATAGACAGAAATAAAAATGTTTTTTTTTCATGTAGTAGGGGAAGGCTAGAAGCCATTACATTTTTATTTATGTCTGTGAGCATTTTGCAATTTCTTCCTCATTTTCTGTCTGGTAAATCGGTTGTCTGCGTAACAAAAAGTGAGGGATAATCTCTCCAAGGCTAGCCATACACATTTAAGTTTTTTTTTAGTAGATTCTCCCATCAATGCTAAACAATGGATGAAGGAATCCCCCCTGCCTGTTGTGTTCTGACAGCAAGAACCTGTGACTGTCGGGATATCCAGTAACTGCATCTGATTGGCTGCAGTCACTGTATGGCCAGTTATTTTTTACCTGGCTTCCCCCAGATCAAAGTTTGTTGAGCCGGGGGGTGCCAATAGCACCACCCATGGCTTGAATTTCTACTGAGGCTTCATGCACACAGGACGTTAAAAAATTGTCCAAATAATGTCAGTAGCTTATCAGTGATTTTTTTCAGCTTTTACCAGCGTTATATCACTGACATTTTTGCACATTTTTTTGCGTTTTTAAAGGGCCAGCGTCAAAAACCGCTGGGGATCGACGTTTAGCCGCACTTTTGAGTGTTTGAACGTTTTTACAGCTGAATAACGTCTCTCAGAACCCTCTGGTCTTGGGGTTTTTTTACAGCTCAAAAATGTCACTGCTAAAAACCGTTGATAAGAGCTTATGTGTGCATGCACACATAGGATAACATGATGGAGGGTTTATTGACTGTAGAAAGAAACGTCCGCAGCTAAAAACAGCTGCTGTAAAACATTCAAAAAACGTCCTGTGTGCATGAGGCCTTATTCTGCAGGAATCAGACGAAATTCAAGCCATGTATGGCCAGTATTACTGCGCCCCAGATAGCAGTAAAAAAACAGACAAGGGTTCTAATTCTTCTGCACACTATCCAAAATTAAACAAAAAAAGTTTGGCTTGACATAAAATTTAATACCAGATATGACATAATTTGAAGGTGTGCAAACAAATTGTTTTGGACTTTTTTTAAAATGTTATTTTCATGTGAAAATGCAGTTGAGGATGGCTGCAATCTTTGGTCAAAAGAAGGATATATAGCACAGTATAGTTTAAAGTTGGATTAGTGGTACTGGGTCTAAAGATGAGCATTGAGCAATACTTGAATGGATGGCAGTTAGTTTATTTAATAACTAGATGAAGGGGGAAAATCCGCGGCTAATAGAATATAAAGTGAATTTATTTGGAAGCTAGAGGGTCATTTGGAGGATCATCAGGTAATTGTCTGGTCTGATATAATTAAGTTGGAAGGTTTGTACTATGGATTGGGGAGAATCAGTAGTCAAGGTTTGAATGTAAGTTTCCAGGTATCAAAATATTTTTGGACCTGTTTCCTTTCGTAAGGAGGCCTCCATCCATTCCATGTGAAAAACACAAGACCGCTTATCTACAAGCAGAAAGATGGTGGGTGGCTCAGAGTAGAGCTACTTATGTAGGATGACCTTCCTTGCTACAAGAGATACAATGGTGGTCAATTGCTTGCAGCTTGGAATTTTAATATTTGGAATGTCAATCAGGCCAAAAGGTGCCCATTCAGGAGTTAAGGGCAAATTATACTAGGTGTGTGGCAGCATAGCTTACTACTGTGTTCCAAAATTGTATTAGCGGTACTGGGTCTAAAGATGAGCATTAAGCTATACTTGAATGTATGGCAGTCAGTTTATTATTGAATAATTGGATTAAGGGGCAACACCTTGATTAATAGAATATAAAGTGAATTTATGTGGAGGCTAGAGGGACATTTGGAGGATCATTAGGTAATAGTCTGGTCTGATACCATTAACTGTTTTGGGAATTTTGTACTATGGATTGGGGAGTATCAGTAGTGAAGGTTTTAATGTAAGATTCACAGATATCAAAATCATTTTGAACCTGTTTCCTTTTGCAAGGAGGCCTCCATCCATTCCATGTGGAAAACACAAGACCGCTTAGCTACAAGCAGAAAGATGGTGGGGGGCTCAGAGTAGATCTACTTATGTGCGATGGCTTTCCTTGCTAGATATAATGGTGGAAAATTGCTTGCAGTTTGAAATTTTATATACCTGGAATGTCTAGCAGGCCATTCCAGAGTTAAGGACAAATAATATACTAGGTGTGTGGTAGCATAATGTGCTAAAATGATCCACAATTGTTTTTGTTGTGGGAATTTAAACCAAACCAATAAATTCAAAGAACTTTTTTCATTTTTTTTTTTTTTTTGCAGCAAGTGGGTTGTGATTCCATCTTGGGCTCAAATGAGAAGATGGATATCTGTGGAGTCTGCGGAGGAAGAAATGTATCATGCCGACACCACCACAATGTCTATACTACAAAGTACCCAGCCTCTGGTAACTGTCACACTACACTTGGCTTAGGCCATACTGCAAGACTAGAATGCAGGGCTGGGCTTGAGATATGACACATACTTTAGCTCCATTATCTAATTGTATCTGCACGGAGTAACACATGAAATAGATCACAGTCTATTGTTTCTGCTCGCCCAGACATTTCACAATAGGTCACTTTGTACAGTGCATCTTTGTAATATCAGTCACTCCTCTGGCTGTCAGTCTAATAACCTGGTATGAAATGCGCTTTATCTATACTGTAGTGCATGTCTGGTTCACAATCATGGCTGCATTCCCATACCATCTCTTTGGGGTTGATTTACTAAAGGCAAATAGTAAACACCCAATCACGTGCAAGGAAAGCAGTATTATGTCTGAACATGATTGAATGATAAGGTCAGCAGAGCTCCGCCATACTCACTAAGCTCTGGGGAAATTTCCCTTGCAAAGTGTACAGCCTATTTGGCTTTACTAAATCAACTCCATGATTCAAATAGGGATAAGAAGAGGGAATATCTACAATAGTTTGGTATCAGAATGCTAGACAATGCAATGTGGAAAAGAGAAGGACTGATATGTGCTATAGAGAAGAATAATGGGAAACAAGTTTGAAAACGGGAGTAAAGGAAAAATTCTAGCAATGACCACAGCAACCAGACAGCTGCTTGTATTCCCTTACCTACCCCCTCGGTCAACTGAAAATCAAAGGGGCTAGGTGAAAAACTTTCTGCCGAACAATGACTGGATTTTATTACAAGGCTTGAGAAATATGCTTTGCATCTAGGAGCCAGTTAAAAAAGTTAGGAGCCAGTTTTTTTTAACTAATAAAGCTTCTGGGTAGAACATTTTCCAGAATGTGAACTTCTCATTTAACCCTTTTGTTGCCAGAGCCGTTTTTGTGGGTTTTTTTTTAGCTGATTGGAGGAAAGGCACCCCCCCCCTCCCCCCACATAGGCATAGGAACGAAGGAACATGCAGAGCTGTAGTCTGAATAGACAAGCTACCTGCTTATCTCCCTTTAAGCTCCCTCCCTGACACAAATTTTCCGCTCATGTTATCTCATGTGTCGGAGAACTTGTCAGAAGTGACTCATGCTGGTAACAGGGGAATGGAGCACCAAAGAGAGACAGCACTTAGAAGTTTGGAGAGAGATAAGTAAACACTATAGATATATGTGCTTAGGTCAAAATTCATAATTGGGGTTTACAAACACTTTAAATATTGTGGAGCCTGGTGGAATATGGAGTGCTGAGGGGGGGGGGGGGGTTGGGGGGTCTGCTTCCAGTCTGGAGCTGAGGAAAGGAAGGAGAGGATGCCTACGAGAGGGATCTCTGTGTAGAAGACATCCTGGCTGGCATGGAAAAATCTGGACAGTAGGAGGCCTGAACAGAAGTCTTGCCCAATGCAGCAGGAATCAAGGGACAGTGTGAGTACCTCAGCACACCCAGGAGTGTACAAGGGGAAAGACTGCCAGACCTAGCATGCTTTCACACTGTTCAGCTAAATCTCTTGCCATGGGGCATTCTTCAAAGTAGCCAGGTGGGCTGGTAGTATCTGCAGGTGTCAGAACTGTGTGAGGTTCTATAAAGGAGACACGATACTCCTGCATACAGTTTGGAACTTTGTGCTATTTCACTAAGACCTGATTCACACCTATGCATTTTTAGTTAATTTGTAATACTCCCGCGCTGTCACTTTGTAAATTCTGAAATGTGTTAACAGCTGCAGACACCTTATTAACCAATCTAATGATTAAAGCAAAAAAAATTGGAAAAAAACAACAAAAGTTGGTGTTGCGCTGTCACCTGAAGAGTGATTTAGATGTCACCTGAAGAGTGATCTGGGTGTCAATTTGTTTTTAGTGTGTGATTGGGGGTATTGTTATGGTAGGTTGCTGATAGGTGACTGTGTGTAATTTCACAGGTTGCAATCGTGATCTATAGCAGGGGTAGGGAACCTGCGGCTCTCCAGCTGTTGTAGAACTACATTTCCCATGAGGCATTGCAAGGCTGATGGATACAATTATTCCCAGAAGCATGATGGAAAATGTAGTTCTACCACAGCTGGAGAGCCACAGGTTTCCTACCCCTGATCTATAAGGTGATGTGTAAAAAAACCTTAACATTCCTTAACCACTTAAGGACCGGAAGGATTTCCAGCTTTAGGACCGGAGCCCTTTTTTCAATTTGGCACTTCGCCGCTTCAAATGGTAATTGCGCGGTCATGCAATGCAGTACCCAAACGAAATTTGCATCCTTTTTTTCCCACAAACAGAGCTTTCTTTTGGTGGTATTTGTTCACCACTGCGCTTTTTAATTTTTGCGATATAAACAAAAATATAACGGAAATTTTGAAAAAAAATGATATTTTCAACTTTATGTTATTACAAAAATACAATAAACTAAATTTTAGTCATAATTTTTTGCTAAAATACATTCAGCCACATGTCTTGGGTAAAAAAAAAGCCAAATCGCGTATATTTATTGCTTTGCGCAAAAGTTATAGCGTCTACAAACTAGGGTACATTTTCTGGAATTTCCGCAGCTTTTATTTTATGACTGCCTATCTCATTTCTTGAGGTGCTAAAATGGAGGGG
>BLSH010188218.1:865238-876304 GCA_018402905.1 Glandirana rugosa | reverse complement strand
GGAGTAGGTGATAACAACCTTAAAACTTGAATAATTACGTAGAAATGACACAGTGCTTTTCAGTGTAAATACACAATATAAATGAGTGACAGTGGTAAATGGATTTTATGCAAAAAATTGTCATAGTAAATTTATATCACCGTTTACAAATAAATTGGTGAACGGCTGGCCGTAAACTGCCGCCGTTTCACCGAGACATTGCGTTTGGCGGCAGTATGCTGCCGCCGGCGCTTGAGCGCGTCACTCGCGCGCGCGCGGGGGATCCGCGCCCGCGACGTTGCCGTAAGCCGTCTCCCGGAAAGTTAGATGTCGCGGCGCTGTAGATTGAAAGGCCCTCTGCCGAATGCCGTTGCAGCGCCCGCGCCTAGGGGGCGCGCGCGCGCTCACTGCGCGAGTTCGCGGCCGCCGTCGTATGACGGCGGTTTGCGTTACAGAGCCACTTTGCCGCCGTCAAATGCCGGTCGGCAAGTGGTTAAATAAACATTTGCCACTATATTTAAATGATACTGTTAAAAAACGTATTTTAGGTAAATGGTGACAGTGAGTAAATATAACACATAAATGTGACTTTTCGTGACACAGTAAAGATGCATTAATAAGTTCAAAATTCCAACAATAGTGGATGAGGTTCACTGTGCAGGGTGATGGTCTAGTTTCCCTTTAAAAAATAATGGGTGGCTGTCCGTGGATCTGGAATGCTCGCTAGCCTCTCACCTTCAAGAAGTGGTGGAGTCTTTGGGGATCATTGTATGTCCACCTGCCTCTGGCTATCCGGGTGGGGGTGGATAAGATGGGGGACCTCCTATGGTGTATCAACCACTAACACACAGGAGACACCGCTCTGATCAGTGGAGCTTGGATTTGGGCAATCAGGTGCTGCATCTCCCCCAGGTGCTCAGGCTTCACGAATGTCCTCCATACATTCCAATAGGTTAGCAACAGGGGCGTTGCTAGGTCTACAAAAGATCTTGGGCTAGAGCCCATAGCAGCGAAGTAAAAGAAAGACATACGCTTGAGCGGGCATACATGTAATAAAATAAATAATAATAGTAATAAATATACATGTGTATGTATGTGTGCGTGTGTATATATATATATATACACACACACAGTCTGCATTCCAGACCGGGACATACCTGCTAATTGCAGAACTGCACCCACCCTGTAAGAGACCCGGGGCTATGGGCCCCAGACTGGGGGCTATAGCCCCAATAGCCACCCCCTAGCAACGCCTCTGGTTAGCAAGATCAAAGCAAAAGATGAGCCGGCACTCTTGGGGGGGATCCGATAATAAAGTGTTTTTATTCCATCGTGGCAGCGGCAATCAACAGCTAATGCATTTCTGCGGCAATAATGCGCCTTGTTCACAGCTTACTTCCTAGTGAAATAACAGACATATAAATACATTTTACAGGCTCTCATAGTCTGGTGTGTCTCCTCCCACATTTAACTGAGTGATAATCACTAATGATCTATCTGGGAGTTCAAACACTTCCATGACCTGTGGGACCCCTGGTTGGATACCCCGGGGCTTGCCCCGGTGGACCTAATCCTGGACCGAATACTGTTGTAAAATGGGGGACGGGCTCCCCGGACGGAGCAACCACACAGGTGGGCGATCAGATAACTCTCTATAAGATGGGCCTGGATAGTTAATGGGCGAGTGGAAGAGGGAAGGGTGGCATGGGGCGATATATGTAATGCATAAGTCAGTGCATGGAAAATATAAGTATACCGAAAATGTTGAATAACCTATGCATAAATGTGACATAGTTGTCTGAGAAACTTGTTTAAATGTTTATATCTTTTCAAATAAACTTCTTTCTGATTAAAAAAAAAAAAAAAACACTTCCATACTGTGGGTACAAAAACAAACACAATAGAGCTAGTTCTCATAAAAAGATACAAAATATATATATTCACATAAAAGAGAAAGTGAAAAGATACAAAATGCTGCACACATGTGTCAGTGTGTTATACTTTTACAAAAATTGCTACTAGCAGGTGAAGGAAAAAAACAGACGACTCTCTAAATTTGTTCCTGGAAAGTTCATATATTTTTGTACATACTAAAATAAAATCCATTATTCTTTAGATGAAGATATGACATCTTCAATCTGATAGAAATGAGCCCCAAACTAATATAAGTCAAAGTAAATAAATGTAGATGTTAATGCAATGGTGAAAGAGTACTGAGGATGTTCGGCGGGGTAATGGTCAAACTTCAGAAACTACATGTCCAAAAAAGACCCACTTATTTCAGGAGAGATCAAGAGATCAACATCATATCTGTAGTTCATTCCTGTGGGGACCCTTGTCTGTAGACTATAGATCCACCAAACTTCCCTTTGTAGGAGCTTATGATATAAATCCCCCCCCCCCCTCCCGGGGGGATGGTCGGACCCTCTCTACACCATAAAAGCAAAATGACAACATGTTGCCCCCGTGTTCGTGTTTAAAATGTTTAGACATATTGGACAATCCTTTATTTGTGGTGTAGGAGGCTCAGTGAAAGTGCTCACTGACCCTTTTTCTGAGCGCTCTTGTAGTGCAGCCCACACATTGTAGGCTGCAACTTTTACACTCTATAACATACACTACATTATCAGAGCCGCAATTGATGTGATTTCTTATATTAAATACCTTAATTGTTTGCATATAATTTGACATCACGCGACTTTTTGTGTTTCCCACACAAACGGCATGTCGGTGTGCCACATGGATACGAGCCTTGGACATTCAGCCAGGTCTGACTAGGCTGTTTAGACAAAAATAAACTGGGGGATTGACTTATATTAGTTTGGGGCTCATTTCTATCAGATTGAAGATGTCATATCTTCATCTATAGAATTATGGATTTTGTTTTAGTATGTACAAAAATATATGAGCTTTGCAGGAACAAATTTAGAGAGTCATCTGTTTTTTTCCTTCACCTGCTAGTAGCGATTTTTGTAAAAGTATAACACACTGACACATGTGTGCAGCATTTTGTATCTTTTCACTTTCTCTTGTATGTGAATATATATACTTTGTATATTTTTATGAGAACTAGCTCTATTGTGTTTGTTTTTGTACCCACAGTATGGAGGTGTTTGAACTCCCAGATAGATCATTAGTGATTATCACTCAGTTAAATGTGGGAGGAGACACACCAGACTATGAGAGCTTGTAAAATGTATTTATATGTCTGTTATTTCACTAGGAAGTAAGCTGTGAACAAGGCGCATTATTGCCGCTGAAACGCGTTAGCTGTTGATTGCCATTGCCACGATGGAATAAAAACACTTTATTATCAGATCCCCCCCAAGAGTGCCGGCTCATCTTTTGCTTTGATCCTCCTGTGGTGTATGGTTTCCTCTGGATGTCCTTCAGAAGGTGGTGGAGTCTTTGGAGATCAATGTGTGTCCACCTGCTTCTGGGTGTCCGGGTGGGGGTGGATAAGATGAGGGACCTCCTATGGTGTGTGGTTTTCTGTGGGTATCCTGGTGGGGTCGATTAAGACTATGAAGTTCTTTGTGGTGTGAGCTGGGGAACATCTATGGGTGCTGGTTTCCTCTATGGTGCTTCAGGGTTTTTTCCCCGTGCCTCAATAGTGATGGCATGTAAAAAAGGAGGAATTGCCAATAGTGTAATACTGTTTAGTTTAGGGATGCACCGAAAATTATCAGCATTTTTGGCCAAAATCTGTGTTTTCGGTACGGCCGAGCTGTCAGATCTTCAACTTGATGTCGGGAGGTGGGCAGGACTTGGGTGTTAGCTGTTCAGTCCCACCCACCTCCGATCTCAGTGAAAATCTGACAGCTCTCTCTCTGCATTCTCTGCATTCAAGCATAATTAGGTCACAGTTTCATGCACAGAGCGGCTGGTACAAGCAGCAGCACACTGAATCTACTCATCTCTTCTACCAGTGCCAACCAGTACTATCCAGTGCTGCCTGTCAGCACCAATCAGTGCCATCTGCCAGTACCAATCAGTGCCACCTGCCAGTACCATCCAGGGCCACCTGTCAGTGCCAATCAGTGCCACCTGCCAGTACCAGGAAGTGCTGCCTGTCAGTGCCAATCAGTGCCACATGCCAGTACCATCCAGGGCCACCTGTCAGTGCCAATCAGTGCCACCTGCCAGTGCCATCCAGTGCCACCTATCAGTGCTAATCAGTGTCACCAATCAGTGCTGCCTATCAGTGCTTCCTGTCAGTGCACAGGCACAGGTAGGCTACATATGACAATTGTATATAAAAATATAAATATTTTTTAAAAACTGTCATTTTCGGTTTTTGGCTTGGTGCATTTTCGGTTTCGGCACCAAAATTTCTATTCGGTGCACCACTAGTTTAGTTAAAAGATTTATTCAGTAAAACAATGTATTTACACTCACTTTTTCAGTTTAAAATTGTCTCAACAATCCACGAGCATCGAGCTAGTCTGTCAGACTCACATCCGGTCTTTGCCTGCAGCTGAATCCTGATGCGTATTGTCACGGTCACGTGACTTCATCAGGGCATTACTACAGGATGGTCTGATGTCCTAAAATAAAGTAATGCTAATTGGTATATTGGCGGCCATTTTCTCAAAGTTTTCTATTGAAAACTAGTGAAGAAACCATCTTCAGACGACATCTAAATCACTCTTCAGGTGACAGCGCAACACCAACTATTGTTGTTTGTTTTCCAATTTTTATGCATTTTTAGTGCTTTTTGCATTTTGCAGATTTGCAAACGTGTTCCATAGGAAACCATGTTAAATGGACTGTAGTGCAAATCTACAAAATGCAAAAAGCACTACAAATGCATAGATGTGAATCAGGCCTAAGGTGGAATGAGAGCTCCTGGCTCGTAAATAACCAAAGAAGCTGCTTTGTAAATTGGTAGCAGGTGAACATATTGTGCAGAAAGACTTGTTCTAAGGAGGTACGTCAATGCATAAAGCTGCATTTAAAGCAGAACGGATCACTGTGAGCTTCCAGGCCATGCATCGAGCAGCTGCCCCACCGCATACTAACTGCAGGGAATTGCTAGCTCAGCACTGCTGCCATTCACCGAACATTGTGTATTTTTTGATGAATACAAAGCATCCTCAGATTGGATGAAGTGGAGAGGAGGGGAGATGATGTCACAATCTCCACCTTATTCAATCAGAGAAGGCCTGTATTCATAAAAAAAAAAATACAAGGTGTTCTGTGAATAGTGGAGATGCCAAGCAAGTGACTTTCTGTGGTCAGTATACAGTGAGCCAGGCGCTCAGCACAGGACCTGGAAAATCGCCAGCTATCACTGTAGTCTCTGTAGTCACTGACATCTGCTACAGTGATTGTTAGTTTCCACAGCGGTCCATCAGATATGACATATGCATACTTGCATTGGTCTAAAGATGGACCAATGTATGTATGCAATTAAGATCCTACTTGCTTAAAACACAATAGCTGCATTTTGCCAATGGTGCAGCATACTTGTCCCTGCTACCTCTGAATGATAAAGTTCAATGTAAATAAGCAGGTGTACGTGCGTGAAGAAAGTTGGCTTGCTATGCCACACTGGAAAACAGCTGAGAACAATCACGTTTCTCCCCAGTGTTAGTAAATGGAATTCTTCGCATTCATGTATAAATAGAACTACTAAAGCAAATATACACGTCAGTGTGTACACCTCCCTTTTTTTTTTAAACTTTGCACCAGGGCAGCGAGCGAGCCTGTATAGGACATGCCAGTCAAGGAAAGGACTTGCCTGGAGGGGAAATTATAATGTTTGGTTTTGCTAAAGAAAAAGTAATTCTGCGTCCAGACTCACTTTCTCTCATTACTGTCATTTCTAGGGCTATTTGGATATAATGAAGTGACCATGATCCCTGCAGGTGCCACTAATATCAGGGTGACTGACAAGAGCAATAATTATCTGGGTAAGTGCAGGCTGTTAAGGAATTTTCCAGGTGTCTGTCCAGGCAGTAGGGCAGGTACACACCGTGACGCTTTTACAGAACCGCTAGTCCTTGTGTATAAAGCTGTGTGTTCGACAAAAAGCTGGAGAAGTGAAGTAAGAAATGTGAAAGTTGCCATTGCTGACTTATTCATTTAAAGGTGCTGGCATTATGACTGTCATCACAATCCTGTGTTCACTACCTAATGAGTAACTAGTTAATAATGTGAGAAAAGACATTCCTGGATAGTGACTGATGAGATCAGGATGACATCTCTGGAGCCTAAGCCTTTAATCCAGCCATTATCAACCGAGGTTCATGGAACCCTGGGGTTCCTCCAAAGGTTTCTAGCGTGTTTCTTGAGCTGTGGCTACTCGACCTCCCATATGAGGGTCCCTGCACGGTTCCAGGGCCAATGCCACTTGAAAGAGCCAGCAGCAAGACACCATATTTTATTATAGTTGTAAGAGGGGCATCCTGACCACCACTGTAATTGGAGCTTTCCTTCCACTGACCACTAATGTAAGGGGCAACCCTCAATGGACCCATTTTATAAGGCGTTCCCTGAGACCTGAAAATTATTTCTAGTGTTTCTTTGAAGTTAAAGGATTGAGAAACGCTTTAGAGAGCTGCATTCACCAAGTTCTGGGGAAGGTTCCCCTGCAAAGTGTGACCTCCCATGCAAAGCAAACGGCTAACTTGCCTTTATTAAATCAAGACAATGGTATCTCCAGTGAATTTTCAAGCATCATTATATCTATACTCTGTCATTTATACTTCTTGATAAAAGGGAGTACTAAAAGTCCCTGACACACAATGGCTGTTCTGCTTGATCACAATATAAAGAAATAGTGGTAGTAAACTCACCCTGATGATTTTCCCCCATATAAATCATTAATAAATACGTTACTGATCGCTTTGTGTAAAACTATTACAATCCTTTCTTTTTGCTTGTAGTCCATTCTGTTTCTTTTCCTTATGTCACCGGCGCATGCCCTCTGAAGGGATGGCATACTCATGCCGTTCCTTCAGAGCTCTGTGCCGTGGCCGAGATTCCTGTATACATGCATGGGAGTGACATCATCGCGCCTCGGCCAGTCAAGCAGCTGGAGCCCACCAACCCAGAAGGGAGACTGGGTGAAGATGGAAGCCCTCTCAGTGGTGACACTCACCGCTGGAGGACTTCATATCAAGGTAGGTTTTTCATAATGTGCTAGTATGCGATGCATACCAGCACATTATGATATTACCTTGCAGGAGGATTTTTTTTCCAAAGTTTACTACTGCTTTAAAGATTTTTTGGACGTGTTCGCTATTGTTGCATTTCTTACTTTCTACACTATGGGTCCTCCAGTTAGAGGTACCTTGCTTCTTGAGAGTAGTCAAACGGAGCTAATGAGCTACACAAAATAGACTGACTTTCATAAAATTATGATATTGATAATGTAAGATTCATTGTTTCTTGTTTTTTGTTGTTGTCTGGGTCCCCACTGAAGAGACACACCATCGCCAGGCTTTCTCAACCTCTAATTCATGAACCCTTGAAATAACATTTCAGGCTCAGGGAACCCCTACTAATAATTACTATAGCTACAGCTCACAGAACATTATTGTGATGGTTGGTGGGAAGAATGCTACTTAATTTTTGTTGTCGTTTGGAAGAATCCCCTAAACAGATAGCTAAGTAGATTATTGGTGTTAGTGGTTACTCATCTGAAACGCCAAAATTGGCCATTGCTCAAAGAACCCCTGACAACCTCTGGAGGAAAGCTAGGTTTCTATGGAACCCAGGATAAGAAAGACTGTCCTCTCTATTCCTCCTGATGACAATTGTCACCATGAAAGAATGTGAAAAGAAAAATCCAAAATTTTGACCTTTTGCCAGAAGAGCAATAGAAGGGAAACCTTTCAATGGGGACACTTGTTCCAGTGACAACTAAGTGGGGATTTTCTTCACTTTGAAGAGATTTACTCCTACTTTCTGTTGTATGTAAAGTAGGGATGTGAAGGGAGATCTACCCAGTGGGATACAGATGGAATAAGAAATGCTTGACGTGGTTTACTTACTCTATCCAAAAATTTTTTTAAAAATAAAGATTTTTATACTTTAACAATTTCATCCATTCCTGACAGTAAAATATTTCAGATTCATAGTGGAGAATGGTGTGACAGCATGTGGGTGGAAAGTGTGATCCTGACACTACAGTAAATTCTAGGGAATTATATTGTCATAACATGTCTCTTTGTGAAATGAAGTTCTTGGAACTCTTTCTGTACAGGGACACAGGTGTCATTATATTATTCCACTGTGGACACAGCACTGGGTATATATAATTCTATTTCGGATTTATGTCATGGAAAAAGAATTACCTGCTTTCCTGAAATTATCAGCATAAGCTTGTATATAATCGCATGTGCAGCATCTCATTAGGAAGCCTTTCAAAGCCCTCTGGCTTTTAGTTGAACATATTCTTATCTGTTCATTGGCCTCACGAGGCAGACAGGTAACATCTTGCCCAGGAATCAGCTCTATGGAGACAGCATGCTGTTGTATGTCTTCTTAGGCTACTATTCACCTCTTGGAATGATATCTGTTCTCTGCTTTCAAATGTGTTGAATGCTATGTATGAAGTGGGAGAGCGGTTTCTTCTAACTGTCATGCATTAGATGTACATCCCGGTCATTTCCCCATCTTTGGACTGGAATTTATCCATTTACTATCATTTTTCCATTAGAGGTTTTTTTTTTTTTAACAACAGTATTGCTCTTTATTACAGATCAACAATACAGGTAAGCCTGACAAATAACCATAAAGTTACAGTGCAGGAGGAACATAGTGATGTTCTTAAATACAGGTCACTGAGTAAATACAGAATATCAGGAACAAATCAGGCAATGTTAGTCAACTCAATTTATGCAGACAAAACAAGTCAGCCTACGAGTCAGCCAGCCAAGGCTGCCATATCTTATCATACTTCCGAGGACAGCTCCTATTGATATACGTCAGTTTATACATTGGTAATGTACCATCAACAGACTTCTTCCATGAAGATACCTTAGGGGGTAAAGGGGAGACCCACTTAAACAAGATCTCTTTCTTTGCGTAATACAGCAGGTATGATATTAACAGCTTAGTATACCTAGGTCGCTGCTCATCATCCTGAATACCGAGCAAGGCCAGTTCTGGGGTGCGGGGCAGCGACCGCTGCAACCGAGAATCTACAGAGTTGAAGACTTCATTCCAGGATCGCTGTATCAAAGGGCAGGCCCAGAACATATGTAAATAGGTTCCCTCAGTAGCATGACATCTAGTACACGCTTATGACCATTACGAGTAGACTCTGTGCAATCCCTGTGGAGGAACTTGGTCTGTATTAACCTATCCCTAGAGGCTATCATAATCCTGGAGCCATCCTCAAAGCACTCCTCCCAAGTTTCCCTATTCAGAGTAGGAATGTCAAGTTGCCACTGGTCCCAGAGCCTATCTATTTTAGGGGAGTGTACCTTAAGGAGTGCTAGATACAAAGCCAAGAGGGTTTTAGATAGACTCCTGAGCTAGGAGATCCTCTATGGCAGGGATATGCAATTAGCGGACCTCCAGCTGTTGCAGAACTACAATTCCCACGAGGCATAGCAAGACTCTGACAGCTACAGACATGATACCCGGAGGCAGAGGCATGATGGGACTTTTTTTTTAGTTTTACAACAGCTGGAGGTCCGCTAAGTGCATATCCCTGCTCTATGGGGTCGGTCTCTAGAATGAGAGGGCTCAGAAATTGATGGCATATGGCGTGCCATAGTTGGACATATCTAAAGTACATCCATGCCATTAGAGGTTTAGTGGGGTTTTTTTTGTAGGGGAGTGAGTGAAGAAGAAAACATGGACCATACAAAAACACATAAACATCTAAGTGGCAAATTATGAATGTCTGTATCATACACATGTGACTATTGTAAGTTGCAAGTCTGAAGTTGTTTTCTATTTTACAATTCAGAATAGATTCTTCAAGTTATTGTATTCTATGGTATCAAATGGGCACGTGACCTTTTGTATAGCATTGTATTAAGACGCTTTTCACCTTTTTCTCATTAAAAAAATGCTGTAATGACTTTGGGTCAATTTTCTATTTTTATTCTAAGTTTATAGACTGATATTTAAAATATTATATAATAAGTATAAAATCTTTATTTTACATATAAATATTTCATTTAGAGTGTCCCTATGACACTGGTGTCAGAGCACACTAAGGAGAATTTAAAACTGTGCATAAGCAAATCGGCTTCTAGCTTTAGCTTGTTCAGTTGAAGTATATTTTTTGGGTTTAGAAAGTTTGGGGAGGAATTGGGGCATTATCAGGTTTTTTTTAGTTGTCTGTTTCCCCGTTGGGGAAATTTGTTCTCTCTATTTGTCCTGATGACCGTTCACAGCAAAAATCAAGTTAAACACTTGCCTACCGAGCACTTTTACCCCTTTCCTGACCAGGCCAATTTCCAGTTTTCAGTGCTATCGCACTTTAAATGACAATTGTGCGGTCATGCAACATTGTACCCAAATTAATGAATTCATTTTTATCTTTTTTTTTTTAGACAGAACTTTCTTTTGATTGGTATTTAATCACCACTGGGTTTTTTATTTTTTGCTAAACAAGTGGAAAAAGACCAAAAATGTTGGAGAACTAAACCTTCTTTATTTCTGTTATAAAAATGTGCAAATAAGTAATCTACTTCACTGATGTGCGCTGATAAAGCTGCACTGGTGGGCACTGATGAGCCTGCACTTATGGTCACTGACGAGGCAGCACTAATGGGCACTGATAAGGCGGCACTTATAAGTTGTACTGATGAAAAGGCACTATATGCTGCACTGATGGGGCTGCAGTAATCATCAGGGCACTGATGATCAGTACCCTGATTATCCATGTAAATGCCCCCTGTCACAGGATAGCCAGTTATTGGCCATCCTTTCCTCACACAGTGACCACACTGAGGAAAGGAAATGCAGATAAACGGCATTTGTGTACATGTCATGAGCTGTGATTGGACACAACAGATCACATGGTAAAGGGCCGCTGTGATTGGCGTGATCAGTAAGTGGTTAAAGAAAATCCACATTTTGAGTAGACGTAAAGGAAAGGAGTCACACCAGTGACACAC
>BLSH010188218.1:836641-864291 GCA_018402905.1 Glandirana rugosa | reverse complement strand
AGCGAAATTGACTGTTAACACGCCAACACGCTGTAACGTGGGTGTGATTTACACGCAGGAAAATAAGGGTGTTTATCTCGAAAGAAAACCACCATAAACTAGTGGAGACACAGTAAAGACTTGCGGCGATATTTGTTTTTTTCGTGCTGTTAAAACGTTTTTTTGTGTCAAAAAGAATGAAAAACGATTTTATGTTTAGGTTTTTTTTATATATTTTTTTGTAAAAAAATAGACAAAACCGGTTAAATATAAGAAGTAGTATAAAAACCATTTTTTTTTTTTTTTTTTAGCGTTAGCCGCAAATAACTAACCAAACGCGTTTGATATTTAAATTTCTGATCGCTGTATAAATGTCATTGGTCCCAAAAAAGTGTCAAAATGGTCAGACATGTCCGCTGCAATATCGCAGTCCCGATAAAAATCACAGATCGCCACCATTACTAGTAAAAAATAAAAACCACAGAAATGAATTCTCATCATCCGTAAACGCGGCCACTTTTGCGCAAACCAATCAATAAACGCCGATTGCGATTTTTTTTTTTTTTTTTTACCAAAAATATGATGAAGAATATAAATTGGCCAAAACAGATAAAAAAATGTTTTTTTATATATTTTTTTTGGATTTGTATTTTAGCAAAAAGTAAGAAAAACTGTGTTTTTTTGCAAAATTGTCGTGCTTTTTTTGTTTATAGCGGCGTTCAGAAATGACACAGAGGTGATCAAATACCACCAAAAGAAAGCTCTATTTGTGGGAATAAAAGGACGCACATTTAGTGTGGGTGCAATGTCGCACAACCGCACAATTGTCAGTTAAAGCGACACAGTGCCGAATCGCAAAAAGTGCTCTGGTCCTAAAGTGGGAAATCCTTCTGGGGCTGAAGTGGTTAAACTCACATTTGTGGCAAGCTATCCATGCTATCTGGGTAGATATCTACGTATAAAATATGCATATTG
This sequence comes from Glandirana rugosa, assembly GCA_018402905.1. Classification (NCBI taxonomy): domain Eukaryota; kingdom Metazoa; phylum Chordata; class Amphibia; order Anura; family Ranidae; genus Glandirana; species Glandirana rugosa. Next base: position 863,337 of record BLSH010188218.1, on the reverse strand, counting down.
TTAGTTCCTGGAAAAAGTCTTGTCTGTTTGTCAATCAGACCTGAACAAAGGGAGAATAGTTCTATGTAAATGTGACATGCCCTTCTTAAAGGATATGTAAAGGTTTGTTTTTTAAAAAAAAAATACAGACATGTTATACTTACCTCCTCTGTGCAGTTGGTTTTGCACAGAGTGTCCCCGATCCCTCAGCGATACTCCTGGCTCCTCCTTTTCTTGAGTGCCTCGTTGGAGAGCTGTTCTCCCTCGGGGCACTCATGCGGGTGCGCTCCTGTGTCCTGCTGCTGCGTCCATTGACTCAGACAGCAGGACCTGGCTCCCGCACCATTGGATTTGATTGACAGCAGCGGGAGCCAATGGCTTCTGCTACTATCAATCTATCCAATGAGAACCTGAGACACCGGCTGGAGTGTGTGTGCTTGTCCCCGACGCTGGAACAATCAGGCTCAGGTAAGTAAAAGGGTGGCTCTGGAGGGCTGCTGCAGTACAAGAGGTTTTGCATTAAGATGGAAAAACCTCAAGGGCTTACAATCCCTTTCATTTTGCACCTATGGTGGTAAATATAAGTTTTATTCTCCAGAAGACTCTAATCATAGGATTACTTTTCTACCATCCATGGCTTATTTTGTATTGAAAGGCCAAACCAACTGGCCGAAGGTAAAGGAAAACCTTGTCCATCATTCGTGAACAGCCATGTGTTGACATTTTAATCTGTTTTGTTGCCTTGTTTCCATAGAACTGTTTCCTGTATGATCCATGCCTTTTTGCAGTATTATAATACACAATTCAAAGGCTTGCAATTGCTAAAATTGAGCTGCTTAAAACTTTCAGATGAAAGAACTACTTAAAATAAATCATTGTTATTTAGAAACTGAAGCAGATGAGACATCTAGTTTGTTGTCTCCAAAACAAGAAACAAGAGCGCCCCAGGGAAGGGGATGGAGCTATTTGTGTTCCTGTTTTCTAAAGAAAGGCTGGCACGTAGAATTATAAATGATCTGACACAAGCCTCCCAATTATAACTCTGTGTTAATGAACAAGTGATTGAATATCCACGAGCAAAGGTTCCTATGCGGCAATAACTTTGCTGCCAAGGCAAAAATAAATCATGGTAAACTGTTAATGCTGGTTAAATCCAACACTTTTAATATAACCGTTTATACATTACAGAAAGGATGCAATTGACCTTATTTTTAGGCTTATTTAAATGTGAACTCTAGGCTAAAAATGAAATACACATGTTAAACACATAGGAGTTGTACTTATTTCCAGCCAGGGTTGTGATTCACACAACACACTCAGGTTGGTGACCTCAATTTCCCCTACCACTGTTGAGCAACACAACTTGGTCACCAACCTATGACTAGACAATGTAGGGAGAAAAGCATACTGATGAGGTCATCACTCCACACTCTTGCAAGCTTGTTCCCGTGTGTTGACTGACAGCACTGAGCAAGTCAATAGAGCTCTGATTGACTTCCAGTGCTTGCCCAGGATCTCCCAGCTTGAGTGTTGTAGTGCATGGGATTACATGGAAGCTCCTCAGGAAACTCCCAGTATTTATGTCAGTTGTAAAAATGCATTTATTTTTTTAATGCATTCTCATATCTACATGGCGTTTTAAGGATTACCATATATCAGTTTTTGGTTAGAGTCGGGAATGGTTTAACCACTTTGCATACAGGTCGATTTCAACATTTTTTTAATACACATGATCAAATTTGCATTTTTTGCTACAAAATTATTCAAAACTCCCAAGCAATTTTATATTTTCTAACATTAGAGGCCCTGTAGCATAAAATGATGGCAGTTTTTATGTTGCACTACTGTTTATCAAATGCCTGTTTTCAGTAAACATTACACTAAAATGCATTTAGTGCACACATACAAAATATAATACTAACTTTTTAGTAAAATATAAAAGATGGTGTTGTGTTGAGTAAATAAATATCAAACATGTCAAGCCTTAACATTCCGAGTGGCCATGAAATGGAAAAAACGATGGCACCCAAAATTGTTCATAGGCTATGCTTTAGAGGTTATCAATTTAGAGATAGTGATGAATTATGCAGCGTTTTCTGCCTGTTAGACCCCTAATGTCACGTACATGGTTGGAAGCCTAACTGATGGGAGGCCTTCCCTTGCAGCTATGGTCCAAGCACCTCTGGAGGTGATGGCAGGGAGTGCAAGGCTCAAAGGAGCTTGGATGCTGGTAGACCAGTTCACTGGTGGTTGCTCCAGGAGGTGTCCGGCTGGGTAGTTCTCAGGCAGGAACACAAGATACACTGTGGGAGAGCAGGCCCAGCAACTGGTGGAGTGCCAACACTGTGGAAGACCGTAGTGTAGCCAGTAGTCATGCCGGAATGCACAGTTAATTAAGAGACACAGAGTCCTTAAGGGAGCCAAGGTCACAACCAGTGGTCTAGCAGAGGAAAAAGCCAGGGGCAAGCTGAGTTGGTAACATGAAGTCAGGATAAACACAAGGATACGTGGAAGCAAGGGACACAGATCATGCTTGATTAGCTGCTTGTGCAGCCACAGCAGCCGGAGAATGACAGCTCTGAACCTGGTAGTGATTAAATGCTTGTCACTTCTGGTTCAGTAGTCACAGAGGAGAACCATTTCTCCATCCTGAAGATAGTTACCCTGGTTCCGTTCTCCATGGAAGAAGAGGAGAGCTTCGGAACCACCGCAGGCTGCACATTCTCAGTACCGTAAAAGTGACTAGGTGGCTGTAGAGCACAGCACAGGCACATATGGATGGACACAGTGGATGCTGTATATGTATAGAGCCCATGGTGGCCGGCACAGAGAATCCAGGATCAGGCACAGCTGAAGGGATGCTGGGGTGGGGGGGGGGGCATTTATGTAAAAGCACTGGCAACAGTGAATGCAGGGACTCCACGTAGTGCCAGGCAAGTAAATGCCGCATGGCTGTATCAGGGAGGTGCTGCGGTGGGCGGCACCCCCAAAAGCCCCCGCCCACAACCTCCCCTATATCTCCCCACACAGCACATATAATGGTTGCCAACCGTCATTAAATTCAAGGACAATTTGTAAACTTCATAATTTTTACATTTGTCCGTGAATGACAGTCCACATTTCCGTAACTGATATTCACAGACAGATGTGAAAATCCCAGATTTTACAAACTGTCAGTGAATTGAACCTAGGTTCACACTACTGTGGGAATGTAATCGCAGCTGTTCCCGCACTCGCAACCACCCGCAGCTAAAATGCGCTGCTCTTTACAGAAACATGGGGCTGTCAGTCATTCTTAATGGCACCTCCACGCATCTAAAAATGCAGCGCGTTTTAAGGTGCAGAAACTACCAGGAAATCACATGGTGCAGAAGCACCATGTGATTTCCTGGCCTCTGCCGTTCAAAAATGGTGCAGGAACCTTTTTCCTACGTGAAACGCAGGCACAGCAGCCCATTCAAATGAATGGGCTGCCATACTGAGCAAATGCAACCCAAGAAAATTCCTCTTCTTCCATTGTTGCCCTGGAAGGTCAAAAGTTTAGACACCCCTGCTTTAAATGCACCTTTGTGGGGAAAAAAAGGGGTTTCTTGATTCACAGATTCAATCTGGCTCCTCTAAAAATTGGCATTTCCAAACCACACATGACTTCAGTGAATGTTCAAAAACTTGTTCAAGAGAAATCATGTCTGGAGGAGGTGAAGGAGGAGGAGAGAGGCCACAGATTCTGTCTTAGATTATAGAAGGCATCCCTAACGTGCATGCTCCTTGTTCATCCCTGAAAGTGAGCTAGTTTAAGGAAATTGCACATTGAAGGGATGCCGCAGATGCTTTATTTGAGTAACTCTATATGAGAGCTCAGCAGATGACTTTAGCCCGTTTTAATGTTTAGCCTTGGTGCATGAGGTTCTGGCACTTAGGTGCAGTTGGAAGGCACAATGTTCAGCCCCGCTGCTGTCAGCCTGTACATGTTTATGAGACTTTGACAGCTGCTGCAGCTGAGCAGGGCTGGACAGTGTACCAAGAGGTACCTAAGTTTAGGGCAGTATGCTCCCAGGGGTGACTGCCCAGAACGCAAACTGTCTACGTGCCGGCTTTCGTCCCTGTAGCATACTGTCCTTAACGGATAAATTCACATTTCATTACGTTACACCCATATTCAGGGTCTAACATGTTATGAAAAGACCAGCCACCGATCCCCCACTTCGACAGCTAGATGTGGTTCTCCCCCCCCCCCCCCACTACCTGTCAAAAAAGAAAAAAAAAGCAAGGCCGAGTGGGGCTCTGCCCGCCCAGCCATGTCACTCATTCACAGTGTTCTGTAAATGGAAAACTACAAGTCCCGACAGCCTTAGCGGCTGACGCTCTTGTATTTCTCAATGAACTACTATGGCGACGGCGCTGTGAACACTTTGGTAGTTCATTGATTCTTCCTGTCAGAGTATATCGGCTTGCCTGTATGAAGTATGAGCAAGCAGATACACTGACGGGTCTGCAGTAGTCTTGCATGGCATCAGCAATCTGCTGATCACTAGTGTAATGCTTTACAGGCTCCTACAACAAAAAAATTATAAATGCACATTTTTTAGCTGCATTTATTATTTTTTTTGTAAAAAGGCGAACTTCTCCTTAAACGTAAGTACCTCTTGGTGCACTGTCCACAGGCAGCAGCTGTCAGCCTCTCAGACTTTTACAGGCTGCCAGTAGAAGTTCTGGATGGTGTGCCTGTGCCTTCCACCCACACCTAAACACCAGAGCCTCATGCTCTGGGGCTAAACGCCCAGCGTACATGAGGCCCACATGGAATGCCTTGAATGCTTTATTCCAATAACACTGTGAGAGCCCTATAGTTGATTTAATCAGAAGATATAAATATGAACTGACAAGACCTTTGAAGACCCCCAGTACAGCTCAACGTGGGATAAAGGAAGAAGATGAAATATTATATTTGATAAATCTGGTTGCTGTGGGTTACTGCACTTTGCACATTATTTCTGATTGCATTGCCACGTTGAAAAAAAGCCATCAAGTGCAAACATTTTAGGGTATGCTCTTTGTCTGGTTTTATGATTGCTAAATGTATTACTTAATTGTTGGTAATAAAAGAATGATGTCCTGCCACTTTTCATATTACTGCAGCAGCTACAAATTAAAAGCCCTAATAAATGTAGTAAGAATGCTTAGTCAGGCACTTTCTGGAGCCAGACATCATCTTATGTTGTCTTGTTAAGTGAGCAGTGGAATGTACATTTTGTATTATGTGCTCACCTGAGTGTTTCTCTCTTACAGCCCTGAGAAATAGGAACTATCACTATGTGATCAACGGCAACTGGGCCATTAGTTATCCTGGCGTCTTCAATGTGGCGGGAACCAAGATCCAGTACAAACGCTCTGCTGACAATCAGGAGAGCTTGGAGGCAACAGGACCAACAGAGGAGGATCTGCATGTCATGGTTTGTGTGAATTGTATATTCATAGCTTGTACAAAGGGTCAACCTCATATAAATCATGTGATCAACATGTGCTAATTTTTAAAATCATTTTGGAAATTCAGTAAAGCAGTTCTGACACTTTTCTGATGGTATAGCTCCTTTAAAATGACGTCTGACCAATTCAGGAAAGCCGTACAGTTTTGTTGGGAGATCCAACAAATGCACCCGATTCAGGTAGTTTTTATTTCTGCCACCTTAAAAACATGTTGCTATAGCTGGGACAGATAAAAAAAGAATTACTGCCAATTTGAAGAAAAGCAGACTGGCAGTAGCTAAGACCAATGCTGAGCTGGAGTATAGAGAGACGTCAGTCCCCAGAGTGGGGCGTGTATGTGCTGGGAAGCGTTCCTCCATGTTATAGCTTCCCACATAAGGCTTCTCGATTGCTAAGAAACTGGTGGCTGTCGGCATCCTAGCAACCAATGACTCATCCCATTCAGCAGGGAGATTTCCTGACTGACAATGGAATGTAAACAAAGGAGCCGTGATGCTGGTGATGTCATTACCTTAAAATGGCTATGGCTGAACAATGAACTGAACCTTTTGGGTCATTGGCTATCATGATGCTGTTGGCTGACAATGTCTTAGTAATGTGGCTGCTTGGTGGGTTTTTTGGGGGGGTGGGGGTTGGCCTGTACTGATGGAGTGACTAGTATGGACACTCCAACCTCAGTGCCAATCCCCACCATTCTTCCAAGCAGCAAATTAATTTACCGGTTTCCAACAAGTACATGAATTTGTTGCAGACACCAACATTTGTTGTGTGGAGGCACAATGAATTCTAAAGAGTGTCTACAACACTCCATATAAATTCCAGGAATTATTTCTAATGTGTCTGTGTGTATTTTGTATACTCTCTGGGTGGTTCTTCCTGTAATAAGTTTCTATGAACAGATGGCAGATGTTTATATGAACAGGTGGCTATTTTGACCCTCTGCCTGATATACAGATGGCCACTAGGAGAATCCGTAGAACTGTACATGAAATACAACGATAAGAAATAAATGGCAGTGGGCATGCAAAAGTGAGAAAATTACTCAAGGGACATGACTGAAGCTTGAGACTTTCCCATATAAGGAAAGCATAGACATAGTAATCCTAAGCCAACAGGATAGAGAGATGTTTCAAATATATCATTAAACTCCACTAAAAAAAAACTATTTCACATGCTTCAATATTTTCTTATTTCTAAAAAAGATTCAGGAATTGGATGCAATTCAGCTTTAGTAGCTTGTTAGTAATGATGAGAAAATTTTGGAGCAGGGAAAGCAAGATAACAATTCAACTCTACCGAGCTCAAAGTACTGGCATACGTAGGGCTTGGTGCCATTACACTTAACCCCAAGTATAGTATTACATTAATGAGCATCTTGGTGGCTGAATAAGCAGAAAAACAGAGCAGGTTTATACAGTATTTGCTGATCTGCAGAAGGAGGTTACCAATTAAGTCTCTTTTTTTACAATATGAATCATGCCATTAATGGCCTGCCGAAGTTAAACAGACCCCAAATTAGATATAACCGATCTAAAACTGAAAAAAAGCATTTTGTAATCACAAATCATATTTGTCAATGTGCTATTGCATTTGATTGAAAATATTACATACTTTCTTCACTTTGTTTTTCTACTTCTTGCCATCCTCTTCATCTGCTTGGGTTTCTGTTCTCCATTGCATGTACTACATCGTACTTAAAGCAGAATTACACTGCATCTGAGCATCACAAAGCAAAAACACGATATAATTCATTTTTAATTACCAAAGCAAACACCCCCATCCATGTCTCCATGCTTTATTTTGCGGAGAAATCACCTTGAAAAATACCTCTTACTCAAGATGACCACGGCCAGAAATGCTAAGGGCAGATGATTCATGTAGTATTAACTTCCTGGAAGCCATCTGCCTTTAGCTCAGGCATGCAGGCAGGAGGGTGTGCTTAGCTGGGAAAATCCCTCCTCCTCTCTTGAGGACTCCTGGGATGTATGACATCATTTGCCTAGGCATGGAAACCAGGAAGTAACTGAAGAAATGTAAAATAAAGTTTATAACATGTAAATATGATATACTTTCCTATCTATTTACTAATGCTAGCAGCATAAGGAATAAAAATGGTCAATGTTGATTGAGAGAGTGAAATCCCACTTTAAGTTGACAAGTTTTGAGCAGTGTGATGTAGGAGAAAATTTGTTCTATAAAGTTTGCGTGACGCACACTATCGCCGACTCCTCCAGCAAGGGAGGTGGATCTGCCCCTCCTTTCTCCTGGAGGAAGGAGGTCAGATTTACACCATAGTTAATATCTACTGATGTGCCATATACTTCACCATAGTGTTGCCATATACTTCACCATAGTGTTGCCATATACTTCACCATAGTCAAACTCCTAACAGAGAGGCGGAGAAGCTACTTAAAGGGATTATTTTCTGTTACATACAGAGTTATTTCCTGAAGCTAAACCTATTGCACTACAGGTGACCCTGGGATTAGTGGATACTGTATGTACTATTGTAAGCATGAATGTATCCGGAGACTGTTATCCAACCTTTTCTGCCACGTGTTTTCCAGTTGGCTTTTGTACATCTTTGAAATGCATATTAATAATAAAAAGTAATGGAAACGAAAATATCACATAAAATATCACATCATTTTATTAAAATTTGAGCAACACCAGTTGCAACACAAGAAACCAACTTGCCACCCTCTTCCCTTTTGTTGCCAAGAATATAACAGCAGCCTTAGCAGACCGTATAATTGCTAGGAGTGCCAATATCATAGAGGCCCAGTAGTGTGTGGCTGTTTTAATGAGATACCTAGTCACCAGTAGCATTGAGAAACAATTTGCATTTGCTAAATGTGAATGTATAAATTCTAGATACCTTTTATCAGATTTCTCTGAAATTAATTAGCATGCTCCATTTGTAATTAATGTTTAAAAGTGTAGAGGACATGGGTCACAGCTGGATACTCATATTTTTTGTCTACTGTCTGGTATGCAAGCAGCATTGCAAAGTGTGCATCTAGAAAGATGCTAGAGTTGGAAATGACTGTCCCAGGTTTGGGCCTGAATATAGCCTGAAGTAGATCCTTGTCCAGCAATGGAATAGTATTTTATCTATTCACCACACTGCAAATCAGAAGCCATTGCGTGTGAATATTATTTATCCTAATTATGTCTTGTACCGTATGTTGTAGGTCCTCTTTACAGAGCAGAATTTGGGCATAGAGTATGAATACTGGCTTCCTAAGGATTATTATATTCATCACCAAAGAGATCGCAGCTCCTTGCAAGACACTGTAGAGACCGTTATTTCACCAACTCAGCCTCCTGCCACTACACCGGCTCCCACAACAAGACACAATGGTGAGTGCAAGGCTAAATGCCTCTAATTAACTTGCTGTGAACCCTAAGGCCTCATGCACACTGGACGTTTTTTGACTGTTTTACAGCTGCTGTTTTTAGCTGCAGATGTTCTTTTCTACAGTCAATGAACTCTCTATCATGTTATCCTACGTGTCCATGCACACATAGGCTGTTCACAACTGTTTTGGGCAGTGACGTTTTTGAGCTGTAAAAAAACCCAAGACCAGTGGGTTCTGAGAGACGTTTTTCAGCTGTAAAAATGCTCTAACGTGCAAAAACCAACGTTTTCGGACGTTTTAGATCCATTGTAGGAAAAAAATAACAAAAACCCTACTGCTCAAAAACGCGGCTCACCAACGTTTTTGGTCCATTGAAAAAAAAAAAATGTTACTGCTCAAAAACGTCCATGCAAAATGCTGATACAAGCCTAAAAAAAGTCAGTAGCTTTGCAGTGAGTTTTTCTTTAATGAAAAGCATAGTCAGCCTAAACACTGTGTTTCCAGTGGAAGCTTCAGTCTACCTAATGCCTAATAGATGGTCATTACCTCCATTGTCGCTATCAGTTAACTTGCCCTGAGCAATGACTGCAAAATTGGCTTGAGGACATCATCCGCATTGAGATGCAAAAACAGAATTTATTAAACGAAGAAAAAAAGCATGACATTTTGTGAAGACATAATGTGTTTAGTATCCTAAATATCCAGTATGGATCTCCATCTACTTTAACTCCGGCTTTAATTGTTACAGTGTTCAAAGCTGTCCATACACCAGTAGCATTTATTTCAGAAGTTCAATGTGCAAATTCTAAAAAATTGTTCATTTCAGCATTCCATTTTGCTATCATTGCTTCAATTCTTTTCGTCTGAAAGCCCCTAAAATTTCACCCAGACCTTCTACCTACGGTAAATGGAATCTCAGACGTATTAAAGAGGTTTGTGTTGTGCCTAGCATGTGCACGTTACAATATGTACAATTTTTCACAAACGAAAACCACATTCAAAGTAGAATTTTTTTTGTTAGAGAAAAAATTTCCCCTCTGCTCCTTCACATTTTTCCATGACCATCATCAAAAATGGTCATTAATTGGACCCCATTAACCTTAAGAATATCGAACAAACAATCCAGAAATCGAATTTAACTGAAACTCTGCTTGTTTATGGCCAACTGAACTGAACAAAGCAAACCTACTCTGCTGCGGTTGATTTGAAATACTCTTGTTTGTAGCCTCACCATCTCTGTGTGTCTCCAATTGCTGTATTTGTAAGTTCTAAAATGACCACAGCAGGTGGAAGACATAGGTTGGCAGCTTGTGGAATTGCTCTCGCTATCAACTACCATCGTCCGCTGAGCTTTATTTATTTTCTAAAATACACAGAGAGCTTTGATGAGTAGTACTGAATTTCCCCAATTGTAAATAGGCTTGATATTCTATTAAAAAAAAAATATATATAAGCTTGATCTAGTAGATCTACGCTAAGTCTGAATGTTAGATTATTGCCAACATGCTAGCTTTGAAAAACCCAGAAACGGTGGCACCAGAGGGGTGCATGGGTGTGCTATAACATTTCAAAATTCCAGCATTCCAGCAAATACAGAGACCGGTTGGCACATATGTTTGGCAGAGCCAGAAGCCGAGATTAGCTTACAGCTTTCTGTGTAAACAAAAAATAGAGAAAACAATAGCAGACCAAAATCTAGCAGGGGTACCATGGATTCCTAGTACACAATGAGCTCTGCCCATCCTGACCTGTCCTATCACCCTTGCCACATTGCAAATTTGGGATAGACTCAACTATGGTGGTACCTTGGATCCAGTGACCTCCCTGCTTTCCCATTTGGGTGGTTTCCCGTGATCTGAAAGATAGGATGTTCATTTTTTTAAATCATGGGGGAAAGATGGCAATATAACTTGTGATAAGTTTGCTCCCCAGGGAGAGATTCTCCCTCTAGCTTCCTTTTGACAACCACTGGGACAGTTCCCAATGGATTATTGGCTTACAGGCAATTGTCAGACTTCTACCACAAGTTATGCCCGATGTTGAGAGGTAGAGTCCCTGACCACATGTGAATCCATATGTGTGACTAAAAAATAAAAATCCCCTCAAGGCAATGGCATAATGTGCAAGTATGCATCGCATACTAGCACATTATGAGAGACTCACCTTAGAACTAAGCCTTCTAGCGGTGCACTGACAAGGCTTCCATCTTCTTTCTAGGTTTGCTGGCTTCAGTCCTATGAATAGCTGAGTCACGATGATATCACTCCCACACATGCGCACAGGAGTCACAGTTTACGGCACAGAGCTGTGAAGGGAAGGCACGGTAAGCCATCCCTTCAAAGCGCATGTGCCGTTGACGTCACCAGCTGCATCCAGTGTGAATATTTCCTAAACACCGTAAGTTTAGGAGATATTCACTGTGCCTACAGGCAAGCCTTCTTATAGGTGCAAGTTATAAAAAAAAAAGTACTATCACTTGAAGGAGACACGACATCTAATTTCCCAAATGCATAGGCTCTTGCTTTCCCAAGATTTAGGACAAGCCCCATACTAAATACAAGAATGGGAAAGGAAGCTGGAAATTACATTCTCACAGCTCCTTTACAAAAAATATTCAAACTCTCCCACATCTCATCCATCAATACGAAAACGTAGGAATTGTGTTTATATAAATTTATATAAAGTATAAAACCCCAAAATCTTTCTGGGAATATCCCTGAATTGCTGAAGGTGTTGTGTGCAGGAGAGCTTGTTCCTCCATCTATTGTGATATTTTCTGAAAGTTAAAAACTTCTAGGAGGAGATCTCACCATGGATACAAACAAACTACCCTCAAGCCTATTCAGCATAAGACCTTTCGCTACCTTTTCCACAATTTACCTTCATCCATTATCCATTCATCCGTTGCAAAAAGAACAGGTGTCCTACTATTCCTGAGTGGAAGGTGGAAGTGGATACGATAATGGAGGCGGAGAGGTGGATGTTCACCTCAGAAGATAAGCAAGAAACATTTTGAGATTTTTGGTCTGGATGGCTATGCAATTTGAACGATATCATCGACTGGGAATCGACATGGCATGATTAGTTCCTGACAGCTTTGCCAAAGTGTCATCTGAATGAGATAGAGGTGACTTTTCTTTACTAAGATTTATTTTGTAAAACATTTCTTCGCACCGTCACGCCCGGAGAACTGGATTATGTTATATCTGCAGTTACAACATGTTATAACATGGGATTCAGAGTTAGGGACCTAGTTCCCCCATATATACCCTCAGCTTCAGCACAGCACCCCCCCACCCACAAAAAGAGGAAATAGTACCCAATCTAAACTGCAGCTTACCAGTCCTTATTGGTACTGCCTGCATTCAGTTTCATTTTTCACACTTCTTTTTCCTTTACTATAACCTGGCGAACCTTCCATTTACTCCCTCCCTGTCCTAGTGTCACACTAAGACAGGGAGTGTACTAGGACTACATAGCACTGTATAAAGACTACATAAAAGTTCACTTTCTTCTCCATAACAGGGAACAGTGTTTTGTCGTCTATGGAGATAGCAAAAAAAAAAAAGCTCATCAAATCATGACTCCAGCAAAGAGGATAACCTGATGTCTGTAATTGGAAAGTTGGCACGTTTTGGGAGACAAGCTCTGAGGAAGGAGTCTTGTCTCCCGAAACGAGCCAGCTTTCCAATTACAGATATTAGGTTATCCTCTTTGCTGAGGTTTCGGGAGACAAGAGCTCTCAGGAAGTGGGCTTGTCTCCTGAAACGCACCAGATTTCCAATTACAGACATCAGGTTATCCTCTTTGCAGGAGTCATAATTTGATGGACTTTTTTTATCTTCTCATGTTTTGAGTATGATTTTTGTCTTTTTGATAAATTGAATATGGTGTTAAAGGTAATGCACTAGGCATTTTCGCCCTCCTTTTTTATTCTTCGTAGCGATTTGGAGTTTCCCCGCTTGAGGAGAGCAGCATCGCTTGAAACATTGCCACAGTATTGAATGTGAGAGCTGAGGGTTGACTGTGTTTTCAAAGCAGCTAATTAATAATTGTCCAGATGCAGAGAGAGGTTATCAGCTCACAAGATTTCTGGCTGGATGAACAGCTGATTTTTTTATTTTTTTTTAAATTGTCAACCAGATGTAATAAATTGTATACTTAACAGACCAAAAGCAAACAAGAGAAATGTATTGTTAATTGTTATGTACATTTTAACATTGTCAACCAGCTCTTTGGATGGTCTGTGCTATGCTAATCTCTCCAACCCACCAACACAGCCGCAAAGTGAAAACTGAACAGTATGCCAGCAAGTAAATAAATCTTGTGTCATTTAAAATAGGACTGCGCAGTCTCTGGTATATTGTTTATGAAGAACATGACATTTGTGGTCTTGTACAGATGCATATTAACGTCTGTGCTATCTGCAGGAAATTTAAGCGTAAGCATTCTTGGTGTCCGCAGTGCCAATGACATTGTAGTTTAGAATGTGGAAGGGGTGAATCATCTTATCCGGGTATGTAATGAAGCTGCAAATGACGGTATTAGCCATGATAAGCTGCGTATCATGCATATTGCAGTGTATGTGAACCCTAAGGTCCCTTTCACACTTGTGCGACCCAATTTTACCGCAATTTTTTTGCCGTGATTTAGGATCAGTACGACTTTGTTGCAATTTTGGCTCAAGGAAAACGTATTACAGAGTCGTACAGAATTAGTACAGAAATCGCATCTATATTATTCAGGTGCGATTTGCATGAGACTTTGAGGGTTTAACTTTGAAGTCTATGAACTTCAAGTTGCATCAAAGTTGGACCAAAGTAATGCAGGGACTACTTTGAAGCCGGCACAACTTCAAAGTCGTACAGATATGAACGGTACTCATTGGAAATAATGGGGAATGACTAATCATGGGACTTTGCAGTCCCAAATCGCAGGACAACTCGCACAAGTGTGAAAGGGGTCTAAAAATGAACTTCTCTTATTTGCTCCCTTTTGGTCTGTAGTAATTCATGTAAATATACAGTTTAGGCATTTTGTTGTATGAGAAAGTCAGACACGTATGTGCTAAATAAAGTTTAAGTGAAAAAGTTAAATTAAATTTATGCCTAACATGTAACACCCCCCCCCCCCCCCCCATAAACTTGCACATTTAAACGCAAATACAATGGGAATGGGGGGTGGGGGGGCCGCTAAGTACAAAATGCACTGGATATCACCATGCACACCAGAATGAAAGCATAGGGCCATCATTCATGGTTACCCTGGATGAACTGTAGGTATAGGGACCTCCTATATAAAGGTTTTCTATTTATTTATTACTTTTCCTATTTATTTAACTGGATAGACTTCTGTCTTTTTTTTCAACCTATATGATGGCTTTAAACGCGTCATCCATGGAAAAGTTTGTGCACTGAAGTTTGCCGCTGTTTCACAGTAATTTTAAGGCTTGACACGTTTGGTATCAATTTACATGTTGCAACCTCATCTTTATATTGGTAAATTAACTTTTTTTTTACTGAAAATATGGGTTTGATATAAACTGTTGTGTTAATATTGTGTGACTTAAAAAAATGTCACTACCACTATTCAATTCTGCTTTCAGAATATATATTTTTTAAATTAATCATTAGACCTAAAATGTACATTTTAATATCTATGGAAAAAAACGACAAAAAACATCTCCGGCAGTCAAAGTGTTAAATGGATAAACCATGGGGTATTGCAGAGATGTACTGCATATTATTTTTTTATTGCCCTGATATACACTTCCAGTAATGAGGCACATAGATCCTCCCCATGGTGGGGTGTCTGGAAGTAACTAATTGGCCTCCAGTATCTGTCAGTTCCTTGTCTGCCTCCCACAGGCATACTAAGTAAACACCTGTATGTTGGATCCAAATAGCAGCAGGGTTCCATTTCAAATTTGAAAATATTTTTTGCTGTCTGCTAAACCTGATAAAATCAGCTTTGATGTGCGTAAAGAACTGTAATCTCTCCTTCCCCTTTATGTTTATACCCAGTGTAAACATCTGAGTGCGCCTGTCACTGAATGTAATGAAAATAGTCCGCGGACACACATTCCTGGCACATCTGTAGTTGTGCACATCCTGATTAGCAGAGGTTCCGTTTTATACTCCGATCTATGCCATTTCATTTCTATATACTTCTAATACTGCAAATAGTAGTAGCTGGTGACCCATTGCATTAATGATCTACATCAGTGGTGGTCAACTTACTTGAAATCAGGAACCTCAAATGCGGCCCCTGACATTCCCCGCACATAATATTCAGGAAATGTAATGCTAAAGATAGCTGTCAAACTGCAAATGTGTAACAGGAGATGGCCAGAGACTACAGGCATGCTATCATATACCTGTATGAGGAGCTGGAAATGACGAGGTTGGCCTCTTGCATAATTCCCCTCCAAGCACCCCTGGAAATTTAAGTGATTGTAAACCTCAGATGTGAAATATGAGCAAAGCATATCCCCGTATAGTGTGTGTTTGTCTCAATTAGGAGCACTAGATGGTATTTCTGTCTGCTGCTTCATTTCTCTGCTATCAGCATGAATCACTTCTGACAAGTCTTCTGGACACCAAGAGAAAAATGGTGACGGGGAGGGTTCTCCAGCTGATTGACAGCCTCAGCTCTGTTCCTGTGTGCTGTGTGAAGGGGGGGGTGTCCTTTCCCTCCAATCAGCTCTCAGAGCTCTCCTCAAAGTGAGAGGTGCGCTTCTAAGTGTAGCTTTTGTAAAAATGGCTTTATTTAAAAGTATAAAAACTACTCACAGGGGTAGTGTGTTTGAGAGTGTTGCAGTGTTAGCCACTGCTGGCTATGCTGAAGTTCATAAGACGTGCTGCTGGGATCGAAGTGTGTCAGGATGACGGCTGTGTGGTGGGTGGGAAGGAACCATCGGTGGCTCCCGGCGTCTCCTTCTCCTTCGTCAATAGCAGAGGTCCATGAGGTTCGTGACATTACTTCCGGTAGGCAACCTGGATGTGTATGATACAGCGATGCGTTGCGAGGCTCCGCCCCTTCTTCAGGCCCTGTTGGCTCCATCTTGGAGCAGGGAGAATTTAAGGGCAGAATAGTGGGAGGTGTGCAACGTGAATGCACACCTCCTGTTTTGTTGATTCTGCCCTGTGTTGACTATAATACACTTGCGGTGGTTGATAGAAAACCAAGTTGATAGAAAACCAGGTAAAAAACATAAAACAAAAGACATAAGATTCCATTGAACTTTGTGAGAGGTACTGAGAATTATGAACCTGGGATATGAAACAGAGTAAGAATGGAATGGGGAGGGGGAGAAAATGTACGGAAAGGGGTGGGGGGGGGGACGGAAGGGAGAAGCATATAGTGCTGTAGATTGATGCTGCTGAGGACAAGGGGTGAAGTTGTGTTTAATTGATGACAATGGACCTGTTGTTCCTGAGAGTGGATGCATAAGTGGCTTGCATCAGATGGCCATATGCATATGGTAGGGAGGGAACAATACCATTGTTTGCGATATAAGCCCTTGAAACCAGAAATGGGTATGGACAGAGGTGTAATACCTGTATAATACTAAGGGTGGGTGTGGTGGCCTGTGGTTCGTCACACTTATTTCAGAGGGGGCCCAGGCGGTGACCTAGGTGCATAGGTATGGGTATGTGATCCGGATAGAAAATACAAACAAGAGAGGCGCACCGACCTTGTGCCGTACCATTAAAAAGTTTAATAAATAATGTAGATAAAATCCATATACTCACAAACGGAGCTGATTATAAGACCTTTTGGAATACAACAACACATCCAATGGAGATGACGGTAGAACCTCAGCAGTGGACCTGGATGTTCACCATAACACATATCTTAATCAGCTCCGTTTGTGAGTATATGGATTTTATCTACATTATTTATTAAACTTTTTAATGGTACGGCACAAGGTCGGTGCGCCTCTCTTGTTTGTATTTTTTTTGCTCTAGTGTGTCTGGATTCGCATGATCCGGAAGAGGGCAGCAAGACCTTTAGGTGTGATCTACCATCATTCAGTGTGGCTATTATCGAATGAGGAGCCCCTGCTATACTGTTTTCTTCGGTTAGAGGTGCCTTGAGCGCAGGAGTGTATTGGTTTGGTATGTGATCCGGATAACCATCAGATTGTAATGGCAAATTTGTGAATCCACTGGTCTACTGGGCTGCGTTAAGGTACCATGGGCCGACACTGGGAGGATCTTGAGTTGGAAACCCAAAAATAGGAGGTGTGTTTTTTATATGAAGACACTGCTTTCAATTTCTTCATTGAGTCCTCCTGGCGATAAAAGATCTAAGTGGTAGATCCAGAACATTTCCTGTTGGCACAACTTTTTGTACCGCTCGGCTGGGGGGAATGTGTTCGGTATTGACTCAAAGATCCACACTTTTAAGCCAGCTGACGATTGGTTATGGTGTTCCAGGAAGTGTCTGGGCACACTGTGGATATCTTTTCCTCCTTCCACGTATCTGCGGTGCTCTCCAAACCTTTGTCTTAAAGGCCTGATAGTACGTCCCACGTAGTGTAGGTCACATGGGCAGGAGAGGCAGAGCTCTCCTCACTGAGCTACGCATAGTGTGTAATTTCAGCTCTCTGCCCCCTTTTTTCTGAGAGCTAGGACAAACTTTTTCAATTCTGGGTTTGAAGGGATGTAGAGAAGAGAATACCGCAGATAAACAGATAACTTTTTTATATAGGAGGATTTATTTAATCCCTGTGTATCACCTAAGGCCAGTCACTTCATTGAGTGTATGTAAGGGTTTACAACCACTTTAATGCATGAAGGATACTCCAAGTCTAGATCTGAGCAGAATTGGGTCACAACCTGGGTCGGTAATAGCTGAGTAGCAAAGCACCAAATCATAGCCAGCATAAAGGTTAGGAATAAGAAGAGGTTGGCGAGGTCAGAAGTCCTAGTTGAGGTCAGTAATGGAGATGAGCAGCAGTTACAAGCAAGGAGAATCCTAGAACAGGTCAGGTTAACACAAGGTCAGCATCAAGGTCAGGAATCGCAGCAATACAGACTGAAAGACCATTTAGCAATGAAGATGTGCAGAATTCCGGTTTAAATAGCCCACTTGATGCCAGTGTCTGTGGTGCACATGCCATGCTGCTGTTATGATGTTCCTGACACATGCTAAAAGAGATGGTCAGAGACTGTAGACATGCTACAGGAGACAGTAAGAGACAACAAACATGATTTAGGATTTGTTGAAGATTGGGGGACAGGTTGTAATGAAGACACATTACAGGAAATTGCTAGGGATCACTGCTATAACAACCTCTTATGCTCCCTACAGCATCCTTAAAAATCATTTGTGCCACATTTGTTACTTCACTTGGGAAGATGCATTATAAAAAAAATGTCAGTGTAAAGCCACTTACTCCTGGGAGGCCTTTAGGCCAATATATATTCTTCCTCATATTTTTGATAAATGAAATCACAAAAAGCGTGTATTGATTGGTTTGTGCAAAAGTTGCTGCGTTTACAAACCATGAGAATTCATTTATGGCGTTCTTATTTATTTTATTTTTTTTCACTGGTAATGACGGCGATCTGCGTTTTTTATTGGGACTGTGATATTGTGGCGGACAGATCGGACATTTTTGGCACTTTTTTGGGACCAATGACATTTACACAGTGATCAGAGCTAAAAATAGCCACTGATTACTGTATAAATGCCACTGGCAATGACAAGGTTAACCTACAGGGGGCAATCAAGGGGTTAATTGTGTTCCCATTGTGTGTTCTAACTGTGTGGGGGCTGGGCTGTCAGTGGCAGGACAGATCTAACTGATCCCAGTAGATCACTGTCATGCCCACTGACAGAAAGCGGAACCGCCATCTGTACATCGGCGGTTCCCCGTTCTTCCTCTGTAGAAGGCGATCGTGGCTGTGCAGATCGCTGTTTATAGACGACAATTTGCGCAGCGGAGCCAACTTGCCACTGTAAATGTATGTGAGTCGGTCGGCAAGTGGTTAAAGTATTACTAAAGGCAAAACATTTTTAGTTTTGGATCGAGTGCAGAGGGATTAGAATGCTTGTCAGTTTTATAGCTCTTTATGACCCCCTTAAGGAGATTTACCCTCTCTATTTGTCCTGTTTAGCATTATCATTTAAAGTGAAAGTAAAAGAAAATCCCAAATTTTGGGGTTTCCCCAGAAAAGGAATAGAGGGAAAATCTTCCAATGGGGACACTAGTTGTGGTGACCTGAGGATCCCCAAGGAATTCCCTTCATTTGCAGGGATTTCCCCTTACTTCCTGTTTGGCTATACAACAGGAAGTGAAGGAAAATCTCTGCAATGGGACACAGATGGAGAAAAAAAAAATTGACAGGGGTTATAAGCCTCCCTTGCTCTATCCAAAATGAAAAATGTGTTTTTCCTATAGTTTTACTTTAAAGGATAAGTTCACCTTTACAAAAAAAATGATCAATGCACATTTTTTTGCAGGTAAAATATGCATTTATAATTTTTTTTGTTAGGTTCCTGTAAAGCATTGCTCCCATGGGTGTAATGCCACGGTCCTGCAGACTGTCTCTGTAGTTGTCTGCCTTTACCTCCGATATGGGCAGGCAGGTAGTGGATGACAGGAAGCTCCATGCACTCACGGATCCATGAATCAATGACGTGGCAATGTGGGTGGAGCCCTGCATGTCCGCACTTTCTTTGAATTGTGACGGTGAGTGCGAGGAGAAGACCAGGGGCAGAGGGGTCTGATGCTAAACATGTTACATGTTATACCATACAGCTTTATACCTAAAGTTAAAGCTATTTCTTGGATTTGGATATAGTAGGCAAATAAGGCAATATTTAAAACCCCTAATGTTTTTTTTCTATCTGTATCCTTTTGGGGAGACAACTTTACTTCAGTTCTTGTACCCTAATCCAAAGAATAGGTGAGAGGAAATCTCTCCATTGTTAGGAAATTCTCTCTCACTGGCACAAATATCTCCCTTTTACTGGCACAAATATCTCCCTTTTACTGGCACAAATATCTCCCTTTGAATGCTTCCCCTGTATTCCTTTTCTTGGAACAATTGAACTAAATATATACAGTAGGCCCAGGGCTGGTGCAAGGATTTTTGACACCCTAGGCAAAACCTAATTTTGCCACCCCACCCCCGACTCCACCCCTTTTCCCCGCCCAGCCTGATCAGTGCCAATCAAATACAGCTTCACCAGCGCCAATCAATACAGCTTCACCTGTGCCCATCAAATACAGCTTCACCTGGGCCCTTCAAATACAGCTTCACCTGTGCCCATCAAATACAGCCTCAAGGGGGGTGGGGGCGGAGGGGGGTATTTGGCAGATCAGTCACTATCTCTATACACATTTGCAAATGGCATGTGATAATACAATCTCATAGTGTCAGTCTTTACATGAATCAATGCAGAGCAGCCAGTGACAGATCAACAGCGTTCGGGCGCCCTGGGCGGCAGTGTGCCCTAGGCGGCCGCCTACTCCGCCTAGTGGTAGAGCCAGCCCTGAGTAGGCCAGCTGCCTACAAGTCGGCCACTGAGGACATTGCCGCACTGCGCCAAGGAAGCCTGCCAGCCAGCACATCTGCACACAGCTATATCCTATTTTATCAAAAAGGAATGAGAGAAAAAAGGAACATTTGACTTTGAACTGTTTAGGTACTTTAAACTGGTTGTATATAACAGCTTTCTTATATCAGTCATTTGGTCACTCTACTTTTACAAGATCCTTCTGCACTCTCTAATCTTTTTTTCAAGCTGCACTTCAGCCCTACAAATATGTAAAGACCAGGGTAGGAATAAGGTGATAGCCAGGTCCAGAGCTTAATGTAATAAATTAGCTTGGATCCTATAAAAAAAAAACATCTTATTAGCATAGAGGCATGTACCAAAAAACCAACCTCTAGGCCAGGGGTCTCCAAACGTTGTAAACAAAGGGCCGGTTTATTGTCCTTCAGGTTCTAGGACTGTGGCCAGCAGGAGTGGAAATTTTCCTGGCATCAGTGGGAGTAAACATCTGGTATTAGGGGTATGAATAATGCCCCTTTGTTGGTATCACAGGAAGAAATATGGCCCCATTAGTGATGTCAGTGGGAGAAATGGTGCTCCATTGTAGGTGTCAGATGGCAGAATAATGTCTCATATCGGTGGAAAGAACAGTTCTCCAAGGGCCTGATAAAGGCACCACTGCTCTACGCAATGTTGAATGAAATGCCTGTTGAGGCTGATCTGGGGTTTGAAATGCATGTGTGTATTGAGGCTAAACTGAAGTCTGAAGTTATGGCTGACCTGAGATCTTTATATGGTGCTGTATGCTTGTGTAGAATACTTGAGTTAAAGTTGACATTCGCAGTACAACCATGATTGCAAAAATTGAAAACTACTTACGGTTATGGCACTTTTGTTCATCAACACACCAGCTGTCTAATACTTATGGAAATGGCACTTGATGTGGAAAAGGTTGCTGATCCCTGCTTTACTTGATACTAGGGAGGGGCCGAACACCTCCCGGTTCAGCTCGCACCAGAACACTGTGAACAGGCAATACGTTTGTGCAAACAGTTTGGGACTCAAACAGGAAAAATCAAAAGTGCTCATTTTAAAGGCTTATATGCAAGTTATTGCCATACAAAGTATATGGGGACTGGGGACCAGTTACTGCCCTAGGGAACATGTATCAATGCAAAAAAATGTTTTTAAAACAATTGTTTTTTTCAGTAGCAGTGATTTTAATAATGCTTAAAGTGAAAAAGTAAAAATGAAATATTCCTTTAAATATCGTGCCTGGGGTCCCCTTGGTTTGCCTGTAAAGTGGCAAATCTGTGTGAAGTTTAGAACAGTGCTGCAGCAAAATGACATTTTTAAAGAAAAAAAGTAATTTAAATTTGCTCGCGGCTGTAATGTGTTGCCGTCTCCCGGCAATATAGATCAAAAATCACTAAAAAAAATGGTGTTGGGGTCCCCCCAAAATCCAAACCGGGCCCTTTTCTTTCATTTTGGTGAAGGGCCTGGTATGAATATTGGGGGGGGACACTCCATGCCTTTTTTTTTTTTTTTTTACTAATTCTGTCATACGGTTCCCCTAAACCACTTCAATACACTGTGTTATATATACTGCACTGACTGCACCATATAGTCTGAACTGTATTATATATACTCTGGGGATTGCACTCTATAAAATTGTAATGACATGCCCCCGTCAAACAGGGGCAGAAAAATTGGGCCTTGGGTGTTTGTGGTGCCAGAACACTGTAACCCCTCGCAGTTACTCTTGTTGGGCACAGGAACAGGCCCTGCTGTTGTAAATTATTTAAAAAACTGTAATGACATGCCCCTGTTAAACAGGTGTAGAAAAATTGGGTGTTGGTACCCTAAACCCAAAATATTGTTGGATGCTAGCATCATCAGGATTCAGGAGGAACAGGGTAGGCAGCATAGGCAGTCTTCAAGGGATCCCAGATCTCTAGGAAATTCAATCATTTACATCAGCATCAGTGGCTTGATAGCTGCTGATCCAGGACTGATTCATTTTTATAAATGTGAGCCTATCAACTGAGTCTGTGGACAGGCACACTCTTTGATTTGTTACAAACCCTCCAGCAGCACTGTATGTCCATTCAGAATACACGCTGGATGCAGGACAGACCAGTAGCTCAATTGCATATTGAGCAAGTTCCGGCCAGTGGTCCATCCTTAAGACCCAGTAACTCAGTGGATGCTCAGTTGGAAAGGTCTTCAAGTCTGCTCTTGCATGTAGATATTCCTGCACCATATAATGCAGACACTGCCGGTGGTTGCTTGAACCTATCAGCCCTGATGACTGAAGAATTGTTTAAAGACATCTGTCAGCCAGCCAACCTATCCTCCGCTCTTCCTCTGACCGAAGGAAGCCTCAGAAACACTTTGTTCAGCAGCAGGAAATGGTAATCCATAGTCTGGAAAGGCGTTGCACAAACTTTTCTTCAAGGTATCCTGAAGATGTTTCATCTTCTGCTTACTCTGTGAAGGCAGGATGAGCTCTGCAACTTTACCCTTGTAACGTGGATCAAGAAGGGTCGCCAGCCAGTAATGATCCCTCTCCTTGATACCACGAACACTAGGGTTTTTTTTGCAGGCTTTGCAGAATCAGGGAGGCCATGCAGCGTAAGTTTGAGGAGACATGAGAGTCCTCTGGGTCACTGAGGATGATGCATTCAAAAAGGTGATTAAAGTTCACAAAGGCATTTATCGCATGGAACCAAAATCCTTAAAACATAACTTTTATTAAATAGGAATGTTACAAGAATGATACAACCACTGTGGCAAAAAAGTTAAAAATTGACAACGTTGTCAAGATCAAAACCAAGACGCGTCCAAGACCCATACATCACCCGCCTCACACCCTCATGCAATCAGGTAAATACACTCAACCATGCATCAGCTAAGTGTAGAGTAACAATGAAGATGCCTCTGTGGACACTGGGAGTAATGCATCAACAAATGGTAGAATAGCCTCAGTGCAGATGATTGGTGAATTGTGAGATGTTTCAGATGCACAAATTGGGAGAGAAGGGAAGGATCATATACATCTGCTGGGAAGCATAAATATTTATCTGGGAGAGGTGGGTGTAAAGATGCCACAGCTTCACTAACAGAGTGCTGTCCGGTCAATTCCCATGGATAGAACAGTATGGCAAAGTCAGTTCAATTCAAAAAGGCAACCAGATTGGTCGGTCAGTGGTGGCATATCAGTCCATGTGTACATAGATGACTCCAGGCAGATAGCCAGTATGGTGATAAAAACCCCAATTCACTGAGGATGATGTTGTCAGGAACTACCTCCTCCCATCCACGTACAACTCCTTGGGTTTCTGGGGATTGAAAACCATCCTTTGAAGACTGCTGCATGTTATCCTCTACATCCATGCTGACACAATCCTCCTCCTCCTCCTCTACTTCCTGTGTGTTTGGCGGCCCTGCAGGAATGCTATCTGCATAAAGGGGGCCTTGAGAGGAAAGGAAGTCCTCCTCTTCCTCCCGCTGTTCTGCCTCATGTGCCTTGTCCATGATTCCACGAAGCATGTGCTCCAGCAGGAAGACAGTGGGACTGTGTCACTGATGCATGCATTTTCGCTGCTCACCATCCTTGTGACCTCCGCAAATGGTGATTGGACAGTGCATGCAACCTTGATCAGTAGCCACTGAGAAAAGAAGCTCTCCTGAGTTTGTCCTGGTGCCATGCTCACACAGGTACTCATTGATGGCCCTCTGCTGTGTGTGCAGCCGCTGCAGCATTGCCAATGCTGAGTTCCACCTGGTGGGCATGTCCCAAATGAGCCGGTTGGTGGGCAGGTTAAATTCCCGCTGAATGTCAACCTGTACCTGGTCAAGAAATGCTGCACCACCATATTCAGAACGTGTGCCAAGCATGAAACATATGTCAAGTGTCCCCGTCGGAGGGCAGAGAGAAGGTTGGTGCTATTGTTGCATGCAACCATTCCTGGCTCAAGCTGCTGTGGCATCAACCACCTCTGAGCATGCCCCCGCAGAGCTGACAGAATCTCTGCTCCTGTGTGGCTCCTGTCCCCTAGACAGACCAACTGAAGCACTGCACGGCATCTTTTAGCCTGACTGCTTGCGTAGCCCCTTGAACGCTTAGGGAGCACTGCTGGTTCAGAGGACACTGCTGCAGAAGAGGCCACAGAGGAAGAAGAAGAGAAGAGGAAGGAGAGGAAGCAGATGTGGCAGAATCGCCCCCATTTTTTTGGAGACGTGGTGACGGAAAAAGCTCCAACACT
The DNA here is from genome assembly GCA_018402905.1 of Glandirana rugosa. Taxonomy (NCBI): domain Eukaryota; kingdom Metazoa; phylum Chordata; class Amphibia; order Anura; family Ranidae; genus Glandirana; species Glandirana rugosa. The sequence continues at coordinate 838,730 of BLSH010188218.1, read as the reverse complement.
GAACCCTGTCCTGCATCCTTCCTAGTTGCCAGCAGAGTTACCCAGTGCACCATGAAGGAAAGGTAACGTCCCTGACCATGCCTGCTGGACCATGAGTCAGTGGTAATATGAACCTTGTTGTTGGCCACCCTGTCCAAGGAGGCCAAAACGTTGCCTTCCATATGACGGTAGAGAGCTGGAAAGGCCTTACGTGAAAAGGAAAGTCTTTTTGGAACAGCAGAAAAAAAGGACAAGTGTGATCTGCCTGCAGAGGATGCACCATGTCCACCACCAAGACTTTTTATTGTAGACACAGAGGCTGCTTGCCCCCTTTTAGTGGCCTGGGAGTGTCTGCCTCTCCTTGGTGGCCTTCCGGACATGATGGGGATTTTTTTGAACACCGCACTACACTATATTATATACTGTAAACCGCCGAATACACTGTGTATATATAGTCTATACTGAATGCAGAGTATACAGTGTGTGTATATATATATATAAATGCACAAACGGGTCAGGACTGCACACACCCGGTAAGTAATTCAATTCTTTCTGGTGCAAAGCAGTCACTGGAGATCACCCAAACTCCAATATATAGAAGAAAAGAATAAAGTCCAATCTACAGCACCTCGTAAATTTATTAACAGAGTAAAAAACTCATGAAAGAGACCTAAAAATCTTAAAAACCTAATCAGAGAGACATAAAAATCATTGTTTCAGACCGGTCAAGATCCTTCCTCAGGAATAGCAAGCATGAAAATCAGGATTTGATAACATTCATTATATAGTAATCTCTCTCATCAACTGGAAATTAGCGTCACCTGGATACTCTTCACACTGCCCAATTGTTAGCAGTAAACCGCCGCTAATTTAGCGGCGATCTACCACTGCAATAGCAGTGCTATGGCGCCGCTATTCGGGCGGCAGCACAGCACTTTTAACCCCCCCCCCCCGCAAGGGGTTAAACAGGGGTTAAAAGTGCATGCGCTCGGCGCTCCCGGAGCGGTGTACAGCCGCTACGGGAGTGCTGCCCATTTAATCTAATGGCAGGGGCGGTGGAGGAGCAGTGTATACACCGCTCCCCACATTCCTGAAAAATCATGCTTGCAGGAGTTTAATTTTACTCCTGCAAGCGCACCGCCCTGAGCCGTCCCAGTGTGAAAGGACACACTGGGTTGAATGGGGAGACGCTTTACAGGTGCTATTTTTAGCGCAATAGCGCCTGTAAAGCGCCCCAGTGTGAAAGACAGAAACTTACAATCACAGCTAATATGCAGGGGATACACAATTATACATGGAGACCCTAGGGTTTCATTCATATTTGAATAATGTGATACCAGGACTGCAGTTTAACAAGCATTCTAGTGAGGGAGCGATCCCCTTTCTGGATGTTGGGGTTTACAAGAAGGATGGTGGACTGGAGACAGATTTATGTGTGAAGCCAACAGACAGTAATCAATTATTGCTACACTCTAGTTGTCATCCACCAGCAGCGTTTAGGTCGGTACCCCATAGTCAGAGGACACGTGTAAATCGCATAGTGAGCGAGACATCAATAAGACAGGAGCGATTATTGGAGATGCAAAACAAACTTGCAGACAGAAGCTATCCAATACAACAGTTAACCCATGAGAGGCTGAGGATACAGAGTCTGGAAACTGACAGGAGAATAAACAGACAGGGTAGACAAAACAAGAGAATCCTTTTTGTTTCACAGTACAATTCCCATTCAACACAGATTTATTCAGTTATTAAAAGACACTGGAAAATCCTTGGAGAAGCTTTTCCTGACATTGAGTAATTTAAATCCCTTCCCTTATCATCTAATAGGAGGGGTAGAAATATCGGGGACATGATTATTAAATCTGAGAGTAAGTAATGGGAGTACAAACTTTTTTAGGTCCAAAGAGAAATGGTTCTTTTCCGTGTTTGTCCTGTGTTCAGTGCTCTAATTTGATCAAGGGCACCTCATTTATACATCATACAGGGAAAACTATTAATCAATGGATTCTACACATGCCAGAGTACATATGTGGTTTATATCCTTAAATGTCCTTGTGGGTTGTACTATGTGGGGGGGGGCACCCAGAAAATTAAGGACAGGATATCC
>BLSH010188218.1:822137-832322 GCA_018402905.1 Glandirana rugosa | reverse complement strand
GGACCCCGGAATACCAAAAGTAAACTTTACTTGAGTGATGTAACTGGACGAATATCCTTCTTAATATTGTTATTGTCCTTTTTGTTAATGGTAGAAAAGATCATCTAAGAAGTTAAGCCAAGTCGAGGTATAATAGAGAAAGTTCGGCTCCAACCACACCAGACAAGAAGTAACAACAACCGGAGTTTCGATGGTTATGTTTACAATTTGTTAATCGTAACGAAGAGCGTATCCGATCCATGGGTGTAACCCTGGTGATATAATCATCTCCCCAGTCATCCGTCCCCCCACTGATTCTCACTCCCCCCCCCCCCCAATTGGGTCAATTGGGTCACATACTGTTCAGTTCAAATGAAAACCATAAGGCCCCAGGCTCCCCCCCTCCAAAAAAAATTAAATACTGTAGTTGCTGACTTGTAATATAAGCACCCTGTCCAGGGATCCAGCATTGTCCTCACCCAAGCTGATTCTTCAATCGTCTTCAGGTGCAGGTGCTGGGATCGTAAGTAAAGGAAACCGACAGTAAAGCCTTGCTTCCACAGCCGGTTTCCTACTGTGCATACACAAGCCAAGCTGCGCTTTGTTAATGGTCCTGTAGTCTTCTGCAATGTGTCCCAGAAGGCTGTGGGGGAAGGAGGAGGGTGCAAACTTCTGGTTCAAATTGCCGAGGCGCATCTGAACGGAAGTGGGAGCAGGTACCTGTCAAAACCAGGTACCCACTCCCGCAAAAAAAGTACCAAATGTGGCAGTGGAGTGGGGAGGATGAAAACAAGCAGAAATTCCCCTTTTGGGTGAAGCTAAATCAAAGTACAGTAAAACCTTGGATTGCGAGCATAATTCGTTCTGGAAACATGCTTGTAATCCAAAGCACTCGTATATCAAAGTGAATTTCCCCATTAAAAATAATGGAAACTCAGATGATTCATTGCATAACCACAAAAAAATGTCAATAGGGAATGCATAAAGCAGAATCCAGCAGGAGCTACAGAGTATAAAAGAGAAGAGAGGCGCCTCTAAGTGTAGCAATATAATTACATTTAATGAAGGTACAACATTTAGCAACTCACATGGTGGTTGATTAAAACAGGCACATTAAGTATACAGGCATCCAGGGTAAAGCTGTCCACATAGATTGTCCTCTGCACCACCACCGCCATCCCTTCCACACTGCGCTCCACAAGCACTTCAAGCCTCGCTTTCAGATCGCTCTACTGCAGGGTAGTCTTCCTGGTCGTGATTGCAGACTGACAGCAGTGAGAGCCGGCAGGGTGGAGGATGGTCTATGAGGACAGCTTTACCCCGAATGCCTGCATACTTAGATGTGAGTTGCAAAATGTTGTACCTTCATTATATGTAACCATATTGCTACACTAATGCCTCGTACACACAGTGCGACTGTTGTACGACAGCATGTTCAACAATTGGCTGTTGCCGGTTGTGTCTAGCGTACTGACATGAGTCAAGTAATTGGCCAACAAAATTGAACATAGTGACGTGTTACAAGCATATAACGAGGAAGTTCAGGTGAATGTGATTTGTGATTTAGGAACACGGGTTTACACGACCGAACAGTTCCGAGCATGCATGTTTGCACTTTGAACTTTTGTTGGGCCAACTTCTGTACACAGGAGTCAACAGTCGTACAACGGCTTGTTGGCCAACAAAAGTTTTCTAGTTTGCTCAGCCAACTTCTATTGCACGACTGTTGAACGTCAGCTGTTGTAATCGCGTGTACTAATGGTTGGATTATCATACAACAAGCTGTTGTACGACCGTTGTACGACAGTTGCACCGTGTGTACGGGCCATTAGAGGCGCCTCTCTTACTTGAGCCTGATAGAAATTAAATATTATCCCTTTGCTAGTTAAACTTTTGTTCATAACATTACTGTTCCTCCCTGTGACATGAGCAGCGCCTCTCACTGAAGTAGCACTGAAGTCATATCAAATTGTTACAAATCTCACAGTAGTAGTGCTGAAGTAGTGGTTAAAGTTGGGCTTTAAATCACACTACTTTAAATCGTACCCTGCGTGACCACAGGCTGCTGCTCAGTTGCTACTGGTATTGCAAGACATCGCTCTTTATCAAGTTAAAAATTATTTAAAAAATGTTGCTCGTCTTATAAAACACTTGCAGACCAAGTTACTCGCAATCCAAGGTTTTACTGCACTTAAATGTGCAAAATTCGTCTGCAAAGTGTTCGAGACATTTGATTGTTAGGTGTGACGTTTAAGGCCACTCTCTAAGGCTGGGTTCACACTATTGCGAATTGGTTGCGGGTTCCCCGCATCCAATTCGCAATAGCAGGAGATTTTCACCAGCTCTCTATGGAGCCGGTTCACATATCTCCGCAGCAGGTCCGGTGCGTTTTTCACAAAAACACTGTGCGACATTTGGTCCGTTTCAGGTCCGAATTCAGCCCAAAATTCGCACCTGAAACGGTGAACCAGGACACACCAGACCCCTGCTGTGAGCCACTAGTGGTTCATATGTGAACCCAGCCTCAAGGTAGTATGTAAAAGAATGTTTAATTGTATGCTGCCATGCCATTTAGAGGAATTAAAGTCAGGCCTTTCAGTACAGTTGCGTAGTCTTAAACTCTGTTATGTTTATTGCGGATTTGACTTTGGTCATTGTTGTGTTGTGTTAATTATCTGCTTTTTGAGCTAGCCCTCACCTGGCACATTTTTATGTAAAATATCTTTTTCAGGAATGTACTTATTGCTTTTTTTGTTAAAAACAATCCAGAGGGGTCCATACAGATGAATAGAGATATTCAGTGGCATTAGCTTTTTTTTAATGTAAGTGGCTTTATAAGACCTCCTGTTGTTTTTAGGCATTCTACAGAACAAAGAGGAAATGAGACTCTTTCGTTTATTAATCTACGATTAAACCTATTTATAGTTGTATCCAAGTAGAAAGAATTCTGGTCACACTCACTGAGATGTGTAACCTCCTTCATGGTCTGGTTCTGCATTGATTATGACATGGGTGTAAAGTTGTTTTTTTTTCGCCTCTCATGAACTCACAATCCTCAGATTGCCTTTCCATCATGGGACGGGCTTCATGGTATCCTGATCTACACCTTGACTCATCACATAGGTGTGAAGAAAGGTGAAGCTGGCTTGCAGGAAAGGAGTGTTGTGCAGAACGCAACAAATAGATGACTTTAGAGAGTGTTAGACCAGACATGTCATGCTCTCATTAAGGTGTGGGTTGAATTAATAGGACTAAATTATTAAAGCGTATGTCTACACAAAACCTTTTTTTTTTCCTGTTTTGAATAGAGAAGGTATAGGTTAGACCCCACTGGGGAAATGCACCCCTCTATTCACATTGATGATCATTGTTTCCCAGAAAGAAAGTAAGGGAAAATCCAAAATTGTACAGTCCCCCCCCAAAAAAAGGTAAAACCTTCCAATGGAGACCCTTGTTATGAAGACCACTATCTAAGAGAGAAATTCACTTCACTTCCAAAGATTACCTCTAGCTTCCTATTGCATCTGGGGTAGCAAATGAAGGAACATTTCTAAATGGTATACAGCCAGCAAAAACAACCTTCCAGGGGTTTTAATCTAAACTAAGGTTTTGCCTAGACCAGTGGTTCTCAACTCCGGTCCTCGGGACCCCCCAACAGGTCAGGTTTTCAGGATAACTGAAATACATCACAGGTGATATCATTTGCTGCTCAGTGATTGCAGTGTTCTAGTCTGCATCTCCCCAAGGTAATACTTAAAATCTGGCCTGTTGGTGGGTCCCGAGGACCGGAGTTGAGAACCACTGGCCTAGACATACATTTAAAGGGGACCTCATTATGTCTACTGAGGGCCTCACCTACTTATTTCCAGACCAGGATCATAGCACTTCAGAACTCCCAGAAAAAAAGAGCCATAAAACCTTTTCTGAAATATTGAGCTGTGAAATAATGTAAGTGGGTAGTATTTATCAACTGGAGAACAGCTGGGAGCAAATTTGTTTTTTAAATCCTTACACTGAACAAAAAGAATTACACTATCTATTTCTAAAAATGTTCCCATCCCTTTAGCCTACCAATCCTGCCTAACCTGTATAACAAAATATGTTTGTACTTGCCTATTTTAAATCCATTCCAGTCCGGTCACGTGATCCTGCAGCTTCGCCTCCCTTGTGTCAGTGAGCTGCTGCTGCAGGGGAGAGAAGAGAGCACCAACAACGGCTGGGTCATGGGAGCCTATGGACGATGTCACAGCTCCCAGAATTTGAAGCCATTGGCAAGCACTCCTTGAGCCAGGGCTGTAGGATCATGAGACTGGACAAGGGTGGATTAAAGATAGGCAAATACACACTTCTTTCTTTACAGGTTAGATGCGATATGTAGGAGGAAAGGGGGGGGGGGTGCATTGTTTAGAATAGTTAGGCTTGGGTGTTTCTCCCACTATAAAATACTGCGGAACACAGAGAAAGGAGCAAAACACCAATTTGAAATGCCTGCATTCGACTCTTAAGGCAAGGGCGGGGGGTGTAAGTAATCAGTTGTTTTAGATTAGAGGTCTCCAAACTGTGACTTTTTGCTTGCCTTTATCTAGCCACTGATACAAGACACTATTCCTCCCACTGACACCTACAAACCAACAATGGGGTAATATTCTGGCTACTGATATCAGCAATGGGGCACTATTTCTCCCACTGACACCAATGATGGGGCACTATTTCTTAAATTGATACCTAAAATGGGCCACTATTATTCCCACTGACACCAGTGATGGGGCACTATTAATCCCACTGACACCAACAATGGGGCATTATTTCTCCCACTGACACCAACAATGGGGCACTAGTCCTCCCATTGACACCAATGATGGGGCAATACTCCTTCCACTAACACCAACGATGAGGCACTATTTCCCCCCCAATACCAAAGATGTGTTGTTTACTCCCACTGATGCTAGGATAGTTTCTACTCCCACTGGCCACAGTCTGGTCCCCCTAAAGTCTGAAGGACAGTATACTGGCCCTTTGTTTAGAAAATTTGGAGACCCCTGTTTATAGAGCAGTGGTCTATAAAACTGCGGCCCTTCACTTGTCTTTATCTGGTCCTTGGGGCACTATTCCTCCCACTGATATGAGACACTATTCTGCCACCATTCTGGGCACCATTTTTCCCATTGACACCAACAATAGGTCAATTTTCCTCCACCTAATAGCAAGTGGGATATTTACTCGCACTGATGCCAGGAAAATTTCCACTCCCGCTGGCCACAGTCTGGCTCCCCTAAAGTCTGAAGGGCTTTGTTTAGAACGTTTGGAATGAATTTATCAAGAGCTGTAACTCTGGGAGCTGTCCAAGGTGAAAATGAGACTTGGTTTGCGTAATCCTAATGAAATAAAAAAGGAAGCGTCCCATACTGTGTGTGTGTGTAGAGAGGCCTGTAGCTAGTTTGAACAAGATATTGTTTATCTTTCCTTTCTTGCATACTTTAATTGTCAGGTAGCCACACTTATTTGTATTCTAGTACGCTCATTAATATTGCTGCTGTCTTCTGTGCTTCTTAGGATCAATCTGATTTCTTCCCTTGCTAGACTTTGTTTTTGCAGTGGCTACATGCACAAGCGGGGTCTCTATGGAGCCCCATCATAGATATGGCAATGTGTGTGTTACCACCTGGGACTACCGCTATATGTCAAGCCACTCTGTGAGCAGACAAGCGCAGGTAGAACAGGGCTTCTGTTGAAGAGGACAGAGGCGGCTCTCTAATTAGGCAAATTAGGCGGTCGCCTAAGGCCTTGCACTCACAGGGGCCTCGCAACCGCCTAATTTGACACTGACACCAGCACCGAGATAGAGAGCACTGACACCAGCACTTTAAAGCACTTAATATATGCAATTTATAAAGTTATTTTTTTTATCACTTGAATTATTTTTCCCATTATGGGCGTAAGTAGGGCCTCATGTCTAGGTTTTTCCTAAGGCCTCACAAAGCCTAGAGCCGCCTCTGGAAGAGGGCATGCATTCCACCCATCTTTTCTCCCAACCGGACTTTCTCCCAGCATATTTATTGCTGTCAGTGATTTGGATCACAGAATTGCAGAAGTAGATGAAACTCCCACACGCATGCAAAACATAATGCGTGCACAAATATTCAAGGCACATGTAGTCCCGCAGTCCGTGCATCTGAGTAATTGTACACATGGACCCCAACTGGAAGTTGGGGGAAGCACTGCACCCATTTGAATAATCGGAGGACATTTGCAAAAAAAATGTAGCAGAGTAGATAAAGGCAATTATTACACAAATTAAATCGGCTAATTGGTTAACATTGGTTTATTAGGACCACTACTGTGCAAACTGGGCCCAAAAATAGAAAGTAGAAGGTAAAAGTACTCCTAATTTTCCTGATCTTTTCCTATTTACTGATGTATCATGTCTTGTTCTTCACTGTCTCACTGTATGAAGGTGTCCCTTTTGGTGGAGACAGGGATTTGCTTCCTCTTCAGAGCTAACCCCTGATTACTGATGATCTAATGACTGATGGATACAATTATTTAAGAAACAGCAAGAGAGGCTGAGAAAGCCCAGACTCAGACTGAATGAAGTGGACATGGTTTGCAGGTTCTCGGGTACAGTTTCCTGTAAAGCACACTAGTGGTATCACCAATTCTCACTCCAAACCTAGTAAGATTAGTAAATCTGTTAAGTCAGATGCAGCAGTGCCTTTGATCTTACACTGCAGCTATATGGCACAAGGCAAAGAAAGTGCACTACTACATTTCAAAAGGAAACTAAAACTAAAGTTAGTGTAAGTTCACCTTTACCAAAAAACAACCTATGCAGGTAAGGGGCGTCTGTAGACAAAATCAACTTGTGCAGTTCTAACCAAAGTTGAATAATGCCCTTGCTATAGATATAGCCCATTTGTGTACTGCCCAAATCTGGCCAAAAAAACTCTTGGAGATGGCATCATCCCATCCTGCCTTGTTGCTAAGATGTTGCTAAGACACTCCCTGTCAATTCACGCCCCCTCTCTCCCCGTCACAGTAGCTCTGAGCTCAGCAATACTGCAATGGAGGAGATAGTGAACCACATATGTTTGGGGGTTTGAGAGCTCGCTCCTGTGATAGTGAAGGTGAGCATTAATGACTGGGCGTGTCTTAGCAATGTTCTACCAACAAGGCAGGATGGATTTATGCCACCTATTGGAGTTTCTATACCAGGCTTCAGGAAGCACATAAATGGCCTACACCTGTACCAGCTACCAGGGCATCAGCAAGCTTTAGTCAAATCTGCACAGTTTTAATTGTATCTACAAGCCACTCCTTATCCGTATAGGCAGATTTTGGTAAGGTGAATTAATACTTTATCTTTTGAGGTATGATCAACATTTCTGAATGTTCCATATAAGATAGGAAAAAGCTAGACATAAACTAAACAAGCGATATTTACACCTATCAATCGAGCAATGTAACCTCTTGCGAGCAGTTAGTTCATGTCTAGCAGTTTGAAGTCCTTGTTTCGCGAAGGAGATAATCCCCAACAAGTGGTTAATCAGAATATAGCAAGATATTAAAACTGCCTCCGTAGTTTTCGCCTGGGGGTTATTTTCTCATAGTCTGATTCTGTTCTTAACAGATTAAGATATGAATAAATGTGTTTTATCATGCCCTGATGCTAACAGGGTAGCTTACCTATCAAAGTCAGTGACTAGAAATGCGGGACTGATTTTCCAGAAATATCCTAAAAGCTTCCCGCTGCTGTCTACAGTGAGCATCCATGGCCTGATACTGAATTCAGAGTACAGAATAGCTTATTAATATTATTTTATTACAATTACATTTTGGTTCTGTAGTATAGTGTAGAATTATTTGGCTAATAGGCATATAGCTTGGCATGTGTTCCATGTTTTGCCTATTTTATGGTTATTATTTTTAAAGTGTATCTAAACCCAAAATTTTCAGTTTTGGATATAGTAGTGAGGGGTTAGGACCCTGTTCAGGTTTATATCACTGTACTTGTATATACCGGGGAGGATAACTCATGGCAACCATTGTTACTAGGACTAAAAGGGAGGAAAAAAAACTAAAATTTGAGTCCTCAATGGAACAGCAATAGAAAGGAAATCTTCCCACGGGAAGAGATTTCCCCTCATTTCCTGTTGTGCCTACAGGACAGGAAATTAAGAGAGATTCCTCAAATGAGACACAAATTGCAAGAAAACCTGACCAGGGTTTTAACCATTGCCTGCTCCAGCCCTCTAACCCACGGGTCTCCAAACTGTGGCCCTCCAGTCATTTAGGAACTACAATTCCCATCATGCCTAGTCATGTCTGTGAATATCGGTTTTACAATGCCTCATGGGACATGTAGTTCCGCAGCAGCTGGAGGGCCGTAGTTTGGAGATCCCTGACCTAGCCAAAAATTTAGTTTTGGATACAGTGGAGAGGGATTAGAACACCTGTTCCTTTTTTATTGCTGTCTGTGTCCTCATCATGGAGCTAGATTCACTCTCTGTTTGTCCTTGTGACCGTTATCACTGAGAGTGAAAGAGAATCCAAAATCTTGGTTTGTCACCAGAACAGGAAAAGAGGAGAAATCTTTCCCTGAGGACACTCTGGTGACCCTGGAACAACTAGGGATTGCTTCACTTTGGAGGGCTTTCCTCTCACTTCCTGTTTTGACTATTTGACAGGAAATAGAATCTCCCCAATGGGACAGTGATGGTGGGAAAAACTTACATTGGTTATACATATCCATTACTCTATCCAAAATGAAAAATTGTTTCGCCTTCAGTTCTACATTTAAGGCTTCTTGATTGTCAGACAAGTGCGATTGATTAAAAATGGGAGCTATAGTTCAACATAGCATGAGTACAGGTCGTATTTGACACCTGACAAATTGGCCTTACCTGCCCTCAGCCCTGGTTTTTCTGGTTGTATTGCTCCAAGTAACTCCCTACATTTGGTGGCAATTTTAATTATTATTCAGGATTTATATAGCGCCAACAACTTTACAAAGTATAGGGAGACAGTACATTTACAATGCAAGTAAATTCAAGAGGATTATGAGGGCCCTGCTACATAGAGCTTACAATCTAAAAATGCTCTTATGTATATTCGCTATAGTCTTATATGCTGTATATCATTGCATTTCATGGACTTTGGAAAAACACTGTATTTAAAACGACGAATCCTATCTGTAGCAATAAATAAATAATTGACTTATTGTTCAATACTGCTAGTGCTGTAGTTACCACTGTGGCATTTGTAGATCTATATTTTGGACAGCAGGAGTGTCCCAGGCTAACTTTATATATTGTTTGTCCTCTGCTTGTTCGAAAAACAGAATTTGTTGGGTGTGAAGATTTAACCTCCCTGGCGGTAATCCCGAGTGTGGCTCAGGGTGGAATTTCAGTACCATCAGCGGTTACCCCGAGCCACACTCGGGATTGCATTGCTGGATCCAGGCAGCGTTACTTACCTTGTCCCCTGGATCCAGCGATGTCCCCCGCCGTGTCTGCGTGCTGTGTCCTCCGCCAGATGCCTCTGTGTGCCGGGCTCCGTTCCCTGCGAGCGTCGCGTCGCACGGGGATGGAGACTGGCGGGAAATTCAAAAAGTGAAACACACACAGCACTTACAGTACACTGTAATCTTATAGATTACATTACTGTATGAAAACATTTCACATCCCCTTTGTCCCTAGTGGTTTGCCCAGTGCCCTGCATGCACTTTTATATTATATATGCCATTCTTTCTGCCTGGAAACTTGAGAATGTCCATGGCAAGCAAAAAGTGTCCCTTTACGTCAAAAGTGGTTTTTGATCAGCTAGAAAGCAGCGATAGTAAATAAGAATCATTTGCAGAATTGAGTGATACTGATTTTTGGGGAAATTTATCATCAGACACTGAAAGTGACAACAGCGACAATTCTGCAACTGAGCAAATTTCAGTGTTTTTGGTTTGATTACATTATTGAATACATTTTATTACTATTAGGTTATTATTTTTGATAATTATTTTTAGTTATTCATTATATTATAATTTATGATTTCATGTTTCAAACTTTATCATACCCGGGATGTCTACTAGACTCTTGTTTGGGCAGGTTTAAGTGAGTTATTCCTAAGAAAGAATTACATTATCATTATTTTACATAAGTTATTACATTAGTTTGGTTTTTGTGACTTTAAACGAGTCAACGTCTTAACAGCGAC
>BLSH010188218.1:810574-822127 GCA_018402905.1 Glandirana rugosa | reverse complement strand
AGAACTAATCCTAGTACCTCTTCCCTATCGTCTTTCCGTATGGTTTTGTCTCGAGTCCCTTCTGAGTTCCATTGCCCTAAAGAAAAAGAGGTTTTGTTAATAAATAAAAAACTAACGTCTGCACGTTTTGTCTTTACGAGTTAATATCAGGGAAGAAAACATTTCGGTGAACAAGGGGACCTTTCTCTCAAGTCTTTAACTTCACGACGACCCATCTAAGTCAACCTAACTCCTTCCTATAAAGAAGAGTATATAATCTCGACGTCACACCTGGATCATAGGTTTAAGTGAGTTATTCCTAAGAAAGAATTACAGGCCTACAATATAAAACGCCAAATCTCCATGCAAAATAATCGTACCGCTTTCAGCACCAAAAATCTGAAATAATCATACCGCCAGGGAGGTTAACAGTCTGCACAATCCTACTAGGTCCACACTGCAGCTCTAATATATGAGAAGAAATATCCTTCCTCAATCCAACTGAATCTACCCAGCAGCACTTCAATTTCTGAACTCTCTTTCCAGGGGAACAAGTGGCTTTACAAAAGAAGGGACTATAATTGAGCATTTCTGTTTTGCACGTCTGCAATCAAAAAATAAATAATTGTTTTGGAGAAAAAGAAATCCCGTTACCTTGAGTCTTCCCTGAGCTCTGTTTTGGTATGCCTTTCTGCTATCCCTTCTCCATGATCCTAATCAAGACTGGTAGATTTATTTTTTTTCAATGTCATTCTTCTGGCCAGCTGGGTACCCTGCCTGGGAAAGACTCTGCAGAAACATGGACCCTCTGTCTTGCCTAGTGCCAATGAAGCTGGAGTATGGCTTACTTGAAATATAGGGTGGTTTATGCCATACCTGTGGACTTAAATAAATAACATGTTGATGCAGAAAGTAAATGTAGCACTACCCCCTTAGGAGCTGCTTTAATATGTTCTGTCCCTCACTCTGCCTCTCAACCTCAATAACAGCCTCAATCCCCTCTGGCACACCTGGACCCACTCTTTGGGGTAATTCCCCTTTAAATATGACACAGCAAAAGAAACACTCAAATTTGAGAAAACCAGTGATACGCATCAGACGTTGCGTTGAGTTCTTGAGAAGGGACTCACGCTTCAAAGGGCAACAGTAAACAATGCAGGATGCAAAATATTGCATCTGGTCAATAATGCAATAGTATATATTAAAAGTATAAGTGATTGGAGATATTCACTGTTTCCTTAAACCCTTTGATTAATAACAGAGTATATATATATATTTACAGAAGATCCTGCAACAGAGCTTAATCAATATCTTATGGTCATGGTGAGAAATTTAGAAGAATAATGTGAATATGAGTACAATGAGTGAAAATAATCAGAAAACTCACTCTATTATATCTGTTGCAATGAATGACTCTCATATATTGAAAGCACTCAATGGAGATTTGTCAAATTTATTATAACTTTAGACTGGTTCAATTATATACTATCACAAACATCATTAATCAAAACAATGGTCTAACTGGAATTCTCCTGCTCTAAGGTAAAGAGAGTTCCCTTGGAGGATTTTCTTCAAATCTGGTCAGTGAGAAATAGTGCTGCAATAGAAGAAATCCTGGTAACAAAGTTCAGCCCAATCTTTTGCCGGCTTGTAAGAATTCAATTGTCAGGTACCTGAATCACTGTGTCCACTAATCCTTGGGATAGGGCACAAATAGGCAAGGCTAATTGAAGAAAGCCTTGGTAGTGCTTACTGACTCCAGGTTATGCCATCTGTTAAAGAAGGACCTGTGCACAGGGATTTTTATTCCACTAAGTAAGCTGAATCTGTGCTGACAGAGCAGTATAGAAACAACTGAGTATACTCAAAGGTAGGCTTCTGCCTGCTCACCACCCTGATCGGTTGACCACAGAAAGCGGTCCGGCTGCTCAGGCTGTGCTGATGACCCTGGAACTGATGGTATCCGCTTGCTCTTTGCTTTATGGGAAATTGCTTCCACTGCTCTCCCTGCAGTCCTCTCCGGATCTACCACCGCTCACACTGCAGATGTCACTGAACCTGGAACAGACTCAGATGCTGGCACGCTGGTTCCGCTGGTCACTCACTGGAACAGGGTAACACTGCAGCTCGGTGGGTGTTGTGTAACTTCAGCCTGCAGGAGTCCCTGACTTAGGCCGCAGGCCGCAATCCCGCTGGCACACACACAGGTCCCCACTGGTCGATCATGCCATCCAAAGGAACTGGAGCAGTCCGCACCCTCTGCTTAATGTCCAATGAGGCACAGTTTTTCCCATCAATCCTTTTCTGCTTCACAGTCTTGTGAGAAATGTAGTTCTTCTTGAAGGCAGCTAGAGGGAAACTTCCTGAAAGTGAACTACAACCCCAGGATGCACTGCTCTGCTGGAATAAAACACTGTGTTGTAAAATGTGACAATATGATCTTCTACCTTTGGCCACTAGAGGAAGTCAGTGCCACATAACAACACTGTACTCTGTCTCTGAAATGCCGGCATAGATATTCATATGCTCCCTGCTACATAAATGCTTGTTATTTGGAGTTGTTATTGGTTAACTTATTGTCTATTCACATTATTTATAGAAGGATATGCTGCTCTCCAGCGGTGGCCCTTCCATTGGGGAACCACGGGCGCCCCCCATCCATGCGTCTGGCCCCCTAATCTACATGCAGGACACATGGATTCCAACTGAGCCCACCCAGTTGTGTGACAATAGCGAATGAATATTCGCTATTGTCACACTGATCCTCCTCCCGGCCAATCGGAACGCGGGTCCTGAGACCGTCACCCGATTGGCTGAAAGGACAGGCGATCCTATTGGACACCTAGGAGGAGGAGGGAGGCGATGTACGGTGGAAGCCGCTGTGATGCAGAGAAGGAGGAGACGCGATGGAAGCCGCTGCCCATCGGAGCGCTGCCCGCCCCCAACCTAGATGGGATACGTGCAGGGCTGGATGACCAATTGACCGCCCGCGGGGGTGGGGGGTTCTGGTGACCTGACCGACTGACAGCGTGGGGAGGTGGGATGGGGTGCCGCTGGCCTCCCGCCTATGCTGCTCTCTGTGGTTCTTCCTGCAGTACCCCTATGCCACCACAGGACAGAGCAGTGACTTGGGAGTCACTGCAGACCCTGCCACTGAGTGCAAGTACATCTAAATCTGCTAGTGCATGTAAGGCCGGCCATATACAGTTAGAATTTCAGCCGGTTCAGCAGAATCAAGATTCGAACCGTTAATGGGCAGGCTGAATGTACCAAGTTGATCAATTTGGGTACAACCAGCCTGCTGGATTCTCTTGTGATTATCGCTAGTGGCTGATATAGATTCTAGCAATAATCACTGTCCTCTCCCGCGGGAATGGCTTACCCCCCCCCCGCAGGGAACAGACACTTGCTCAGCAGGAGGGTTTCCCCCTGTCAGCACTGTCTGGGTTGATGGGGGAACCCTGCAAATGCCTAAGAAAAATTTGCACCATGTATGGCTGGCCTAACACTACCCTCTTCCCAGACTGACAATGTTGCTGTCCATAGGTGTCTCTGTTGTTCCTCCAGTGGAGTGGAGACACCATAAGATAGGATGTGTGTTACTGAACCCTATGCCACCACAAGACATAGCAGGGTGTCAGCAGATCATGCCACTGAATGCAGGGGGGGAGCAAGAAAATGAAACGTCTGGTAGTATTGGATTATGAAAATTTTTGGGTGGTGGTTTCTCTACATTACAAAGGGAAATGATGATGTGGGTAGTGGGAAAGATCAGTATTTACAGTCTCCAATCGATATAACAGTTTTTTGGCAATATTTTTTTAGCAACAGACTCTCTTTAAGCCATTTATTTTAAATACATGAAAAATAAACCAAATAGATGGTAAGTTTGCTAAATTTATCAGATCACATAGCATATGAAATGTGCAGTTCATTCAACAGTAGTGACTACAGTATAGCAACAGATGAGTTGGTGTTAAATAAACTAGTAGACAGATGGGCTGGCTGTCAGTCAAGTCAACTCACATCCAGATCTCCACGTTCCAGTTGTGCTGTGCAATTAAATGTAGGGATTGCGTGAGATTTCAAGGGGAGTTGTGGGTCCCATGGTGACGTCAGTGAAAGGGGGAGCCAGCACCGATGTTAGGGGGCTGTTTAGACTACAGACCACTAGCAGAGTTGCTGAATTAAGCCCAGAACTTCTCTGCAGAAAGATAGGACAGAGAAGCAAAAGATTCCTAGAATATAATGCAACGGTGTCATGATTATGTGTTCGCTTTTGACCGCATTTGACCTCCGAAAGATTTACCCCCCTTCGTGACCAGGCCTTTTTTTTTGCGTTACGGCACTGCGTTACTTTAACAGACCATTGCACGGTCGTGTGACGCTGTACCCAAATAAAATGTATGTCCTTTTTTTCCTCACAAATGTAGCTTTCTTTTGGGGGTATTTGATCACCTGTGTGTGTGTGTGTTTTTTTTTTTACGCTATAAACAAAAAAAGACCAACAATTTTGAAAAAAAAAAAAGCATTTTTTTACTTTCTGCTATAAAACACATCCAATAGAGAATGTAAAAAATCTACTTTCTTCATAAATTTAGGCCAATATGTATTCTGATACATATATCTGATAAAAAATCCCAATAAGCGTACATTGATTGGTTTACGTGAACATTATAGTGTCTACAAACTATGGGATATGTTTATGGAATTTTTATTTATTTATTTTTTATACTAGCAATGGAGGCGATCAGCAACTTATAGCGGGACTGCAATATTGTGCAGGACAATCAGACACTAAACTGACACGTTTTACACTTTTTCGGAACCAGTGATATGAATACAGTGATCACTGCTAAAAATATGCACTGTCACTGTACTAATGACACTGGCAGGGAAGGGGTTAAACATCTAGAGTAATCAAGGGGTTAACTGTGTGCCTAGCCAGTGTTTTTGTGTAAACTGTGTGCTGCTTTCACTAGGGGAAGAGATAGAACACAAGATTAATCCCTTTCCTCCCTGTCAGAACTGAGATATTCCTTGTTTACATAGGCATATCTCAGTTCTCTGTGTATTGCCGATGATCGGCGGGTGCCAGAGGACATCAAGTGGCCGGCACCTGCAGATCGCCACCCGGCGGTGGCATGTGCATGCCCCCTGCAGGCAGAAGTCCAGAATCATGTATATATATGTGATCCGGCGCACAGCTGCCTCCCTGTAGCAGTTAAAGTTCTATAGGGCGGTCAGCAAGTGGTTAATGAAGTACTGTAACATAAAATGTTATATTCATAAAATGAAATCACAGGTTATGTGAGATGTCAGTTTTTATTTATTAGCTAATATGTTCTTGGGAATAGTGCGCCAACGTAAAGGTCCTTATGTGAAAAACCTTCAGTGTTAAAGTGCGATTAAAGACGAAAACATATTATATTGAAGTACCAATTCTTAAATGTGCTGACTGCATGCCTTTTTTTTAGGCTTTTTTTCCCCTTTATTTTCCACCTGGTGATCTGACCAATAAGTCTGTTATTTTTCAACTTCCTTTGGCAGACCCAAGATGTCCAGCAAAAATGAACACTGCGCGTACAATGGTCAACTTTTATATGAAGCCTTTATCCCAAAGGGAAAAAACCGGCTTCAAAATGTTAGCTGGAGTTCAGCTTTAAAATGATTCTAAAGGAAAGATTTAAAAAAAAAAAAACCTGTTATGCTTACCTGCTCTGTGCAATGGTTTTACACAGAGCAGCCCAATCCTCTTCATTTTGGATCCCCCTCAGACAGTCCTGGCTCCTCCTCCCTGCCAAATACCCCCCCGTAGCAAGCCTCTTGCTACAGGGGGGAACTTGAGCAGGCTTGTTCCCGTGCTCTGTATGTCCATTCACACACAAAGCGTGGTCGGCCAAGCTCCTGCTCTCTCCTCATTGGCTCACTGGCTGGGATTGACAATGGCTCCAGTTGCTGTGTGAGCCAGGGAGGAGAGAGCGACACGAGAGAGCCACTGCTCTCATGCACATCACTGGATTGATATAGGATTCTGATAAGTATAAGGGGGGCTGAGGGGGGAGCTGCACCCAGAAGGTTACTTTAATGTATAGAATGCATTAAGATAAAAGACCTTAAGACTTTTGAACCACTTTAATTTATTAGTCAAGTCCATTTAAACCTGCTAGTCCATCTAACACTACCCTTTCTCCAGATTAAAGAGGCTGTAAACCATGAAAAAAAAAATAGAAAAAAAAAACCTGCAAGAGAAAGGCTTAATGAGCTAGTATGCAACGCATACTAGCTCATTATGGAATACTTACCTTAGAACGAAGCCCTGTATCGGAGTCGGCACTCCGAGTACACGGCCGACATCTTACACCCGTAGTTACTTCCGGGTTCGCGGCTCCAGCGCCGCGGCGACATCCCTCCTGCGCGGCCCTCTAGAAACAGCACCAAGTGTCCCGTTTCTTCTGTGCGCATGCGCCAATGACGTTGGTGCATTCGTATACAGTGAATATCTCCTAAACTATGCAAGTTTAGGAAATATTCTCGGTATCTACAGGTAAGTCTTACTATAGGCTTACCTGTAGGTAAAAGTGGTTTTAAAGGGTTTACAACCACTTTGACAATTCTGTTGTCCAAGGGAGGCTCTCTTGCTCCTCCAGTGGAGTGGAGTCACCCCAAGACAGGAAGTGTGTTACTGGCCAGATCTCCAGGTGAAAAAGGGGGGAAAAATAGAAAAGGAAACTAATGCAGGCATCACAGCTAAGAATTTATAGACTGCATTATATTACATATTTATTTTTGGATATAATACCGCTTTAATTTCAGGTTCAATGATGCTCAGTGTTGAGAGTAGCAATGTATGTGCTGTTTGTTTCTATTTTGGACTTTTGCTTTTTCCTAATTCTGCCGTAAAATTGAAACCCCATTTTCCCTCATAGTTTCTGCTTGGCTGCCTGTAAATGTTACCTTTGATCTGTTAGCAGGATATCATTTCAGGAGTGGCAAAGCGAAGATGCAAAAAAATTATCTGGAAAAAAAAAATGTCAGGATGTCAGCTATTTGGCAAAAACATGCTGGCATAGTGCCAGCCTCACATTTCCCGAGCGGGGTTGTATGGAGAACTCCCACCGGTGTGGAAAGGAATGGGGTGTGTGAGCATTCACAGCTTTGTTTTTTCAGATGATACTATAGCAGAGTGATATGTGGTGAACACAAGCTATATCGGAGTCTCATTCTCTGGAGGCAGAACATGGCCTCACAAGTGTGATTTTTATCTCCTTGTACCCTGCTGGAAAAGATCCTGTAACGCAGAGATATTAATGGTGCCTCCGCTTTAGTCCCTAGGTGAACTTTCCATTGTTATGCTTGAAATCAAATATCTTCAATCACAGAATCATATTTTTAACATTGCAGCAAAAAGAGATTCAACATTGGACTTACCGCTGCTCACAAAGGGTATACACACTTGGAGAGTTATTACATTTTTATTTTTTTTTTGTTAGGAAATGCTGAATCAGCAAAACTTTGAATGACAAGGGCATCTGTCCATTTCAGATTGGACCTTCATTATAGTCTTTGCATGATGCACAAACTGCCAACAGACCCTTGCATCCCCTCCATCAGGAGTCTCCAGTACAAGATATACTATGAAGCATGCAATGTTTATTTATGATGGCTTCAAATTCGTTAAGAAATGTCCATTGTTTAAGAAATGTAAATTTCTTTCCAAAGTAAACATAGTTCTATATTTATTACATGATGGCAAGTTACATATTACAATGATTCAATAAAACTCCAAACATACAAAAAAATGGTAAGCTGATGCATAATCAATAAATAAGATATAAAAGTATAAATTCATAATTGTCACAATATTGGCATCCATGATGTTCTCAGGTGAAAATGCATGACGGCATAGTGTGTGATGAATTCTTGAAATCCTAAGAGCCGGTTCACACGGTCACGCTCCATGCAGTGCAATGGAACTGCTCTAATAGGAGTGACTCCAGTCGCTCCAACTTAGAAAAAGGTTCCTGTACTACTTTGGGGGTGACTTCAAGCGACTTGCTTTGACTTCTATTACAGAAGTCGTTTGCAAGTCGCACTGTGCGGGGCGGCTTTCGAGTCGCCCCTGAAGTCAGATTGCCCCTGTGTGAACCGGCTCTAAAACTACGCGTTTCATGGATCTAGTCCACTCATCAGGAGTAGATGTAAGAGGTTATCTAAAAAAAGTATAAGGGAATGCCATAATAATAATGTCATATAGTAAATAAATAAGTCCAAAAAAAAATACAAATCCGTAATGAGGCTATATGCTATATGTCCTTTGTTTATCATCCTCTCCCCCTTTTTTTTGTTGTTATTTATTTACTATATGACATTATTATTATGGCATTCCCTTATACTTTTTTAGATAATCTCTTACATCTACTCCTGATGAGTGGACTAGATCCACAAATTGTGTAGAGTTTTAGGATATCAATAATTCTTTTGATTGTCTCACACTATGCCATCATGCATTTTCACCTATCTGAGAACATCATGGATGTCAATATTGTGACCATTATGAATGTATACTTTTATATCTTATTTATTGATTATGTATCAGCTTACCATTTTTTTGTATTTTGTATGTTTGGAATTGTATTGAATCATTGTAATATGTAACGTGTTATCATGTAATAAATATACAATTATGTTTACTGTATAAGTTTCCTCATGTAAAGTCCCATGACCAATGTATCCTCTTCTGTATTGTAAATAGGGATGGAGGCATCTCACTCATGATGCATCGGATCATTATTATTTCTATTCAATGGTCATTTATTAACCAGTAGGTTCTATTTCACATCAGCATTCTGTCTGTCCATTTTTGACTTATGATTACACAGTTCAAAATGGACTGCAATACGCTCTTATGGGTATTTGTCCACCTCCAGTGGTCTTGAATGGAACAAGTTTGCATTTGGGTCCATTTTTACTGACCGAACAGGAGGTGGACACAAGTGCAAATGATAAGAGTCCAAATTAATTTATTGGTTTGCACTAACAACAGCCAATACATTTTGGGGGCCAGAAAAAAAAAAACATCCCCCATCCTCAGGGCTTCAGTTAAAATAAGGAACTTTAAAGTGATTGTAAAGGTAATTTAAAAAAAACAAACATGTCTATACTTACCTGCTCTGTGCAATGGAATTGCATAGAGCAGCCGCAAACTGCCTCTTTTTGTGCCCCCCCCCCCCCCTGCCAGCGCTCCTCGCCCCTCCCCTCTGTCCAGTGCCCCCCATGGGAAACCACTTCACATGGGGATACTCATGTGTTCGCAACCAGGGCCCCGCTGCTGCGTCCATTGATATCGACAGCAAAACTCGGCCCCGCTCCCTCGTCACTGGCTTTGATTGACAGCACTGCGAGCCAATGACTCCTGGTGCCCCAGCAAAGCCAGTGAGACCCGGAAGTGAGGGGAGAGAAGAGCTGCAGAGGTGCACGGCACTGGAACAAAAGAGTGTTCAGGTAAGTAAAGGGGTCTGAGGAGGCGATGCTGACACCTAAACATTTTTTATCTTAATGCAAGGAATGCATTAAGGTAAAAAATGTTTAGGCTTTACATCCACTTTAAGACTCGCACAGAGCCCATTTGATTGTTCACACAGATGTTGCTGGCTAGTAACTCTCCTAGTCCGGCAATCAGATTCCCTACATAGATTCACGCAGGAAAGTCCTATTTTTATATCCATTCAAGGTCCCTAATTTAACTAAAGCCCTGATGAAGGAGGGGTCACTTCTGACCCTTGAAACACTTTGGTTGTTTCTTTAGTGTAAACCAATAAATTAACTCTTTTATTTTTTGGTCTGGCACTCCTGCCATTGGTGCATGTTTTTTTCTGGTAACCTGCTGGGAACCCACAGAAAGGTAGGCCTGTCTGATGTGCAGTATTAATGTTAATGAAAATATTTTCGTCGACTTAATTAGCACTATTTTAGTTGACTAAAATACGATAAAACTAAAACACTTCAGATGACTAAAATATGACTAAAGCTAAAATGGCATTTTAGTCAAAAGACTATGGCTACAACTAAATCGAAATTTGACGTCAAAATTAACACGGCCATTGTGAGCAGCCTAACATGAGCCCATGAGCTTACTACTGTTTTTGTCCACTCACTAGTTTGCGTGAAGTCACATCAGAGTTCCAGCACCTCTTGGGTGCATATTTTGCTTAATAAGTGGAGCTTGCATCCACTAAAGATTATGCAGGTCCATTTTTTCCGTTGAGGATAGTGGTCATTTTTACCTGGCTTTTGGAGGTTACAGTGCCTTGAGCTAATCCCCATAATAGTCATTTAATTGATCCAGGGAAAATCAAATTGCCTCTTAGATCAGGAAGGATTTTTTTCCCTGCTGGAGCAAATTGGATCATGCGTTTTTTTGGGGGGGTTTTTTGCCTTCCTCTGGATCAGCTGTGGGTATAGGAATTTTTTAGATAGGCTTGTATAGAAAAAAATGTTTCCTTCTATTGGTTGAACTAGATGGACTTTTCAACCAGACTAACTATGTAATTGCATATACCACTTATCTCTCCTCCCACAGTTAAGATATGCACATGGTTTTCCTAGCTGTGCTTGTTCATTTTATGGCAACAGTCATAGACTCAATCCACGGCCAAGCCTTATTCATTAGGTCTGCCATATATTGTAGAAAAACCTTATTCGCTAGGTACACCTAGCTATTTTTCTGTTGGAGGGGATGGTTGATTCCATTATGGAAAGGTTGTTTTTTTTCTTGCGTGAAACCCATAAAGCAGCTTTTTCTCATATTAACCACTTGACCACTGGGCACTTAAACCCCCTTAACAACCAGACCAATTTTCAGCTTTCAGCGCTCTCACACTTTGAATGACAATTACTCAGTCATGCAACACTGCACCCATATGAAATTTGCGTCCTTTTTTTCACACAAATAGAGCTTTCTTTTGGTGGTATTTAATCATCTCTGGGTTTTTTATTTTTTGCGCTATAATTAAAAAAAGACCGAAAATGTTGTAAAAAAATGAATTTTTCTTCGTTTCTGTTATAAAATTTTGCAAATTAGTAATTTTTCTTCATAAATTTTGGCCAAAATTTATACTGCTACCTATCTTTGGTAAAAAAAAAAAAATTAGTGTATATTATTTGGTCTTTCTGAAAGTTATAGAGTCTACAAGCTATGGTGCCAATCACTGAAAATTGATCACACTTGATTTACTGACGGCCTATCTCATTTCCCGAGACCCTAACAAGCCAGCAAAGTACAATAGCGGTATGAGCCCTCCTCATCATCTTACATAAAACCCCACATTAAACACCATACTTATACGACCTACACTCTTTATTGGACAATTGTATACTGTTAAAACCCCTTTTTTTATTTATTTATTTTTTAAGTAAAACGTTTCTTAACACCCTTTTTTAATGTTGAAGTTTTTTAAGTGGTACGGAGAATGATTTATGGAACCTTACAGATGAAAGGTTCTTCCCCAGTAAACCCCCCATAAACATGAAACGACCGAACAATCCCAGAGCCCTTTACTCTATCCGGCAGTC
>BLSH010188218.1:754746-797180 GCA_018402905.1 Glandirana rugosa | reverse complement strand
ATACACAAGTCTCTGATGGACCTGGAAAAACAATAACAAATGGAGCTACTATAAGACTATAAGAGGAGGTGAGACCTTCTTGTGGCCTTTGTACAATGGACGCAGGACTCAGCGAAAGCCGTTATGCCTGACATACGGTTTCGACTCTTCACGCTTAAACTTGCGGGATCGTACAGGAAAGATCCCGATTAGTAGAGTCAGTGCCCGTAGTGATACCTGGGGGTCTTCCAGAGGCGTTAGGAACTGACCGGTCGAGGGTGCCTGTTTTTTCCTTAGGTTGTAAAGCAACCTAAGCGGTTAAAGATGTCCTTTAAATATGCCCCTAATCCCCGTATAAATTTCCTGTAGAAATTGGCGAATCCAACGAAATGTTGGATTCCTTTTTTGTCCGTGGGAGCTGGCCAGTCAAGGATTGCGGAGACCTTCTGGGGGTCCATAGTGATGCCCGTGACTGAGATGATTAGCCCTAGAAAGGACATGCTAGGGCGTTCAAATTCGCACTTCTCAGCTTTGGCATACAGTCCGTATTGCCGAAAGCGACTCAGGACGCAGGTAACATGTTTCCGGTGTTCTTCCAGAGTGGAGGAGAATATCAGAATATCATCGAGGTAAACAATAACAAAAAGGTCCAGGTAGTCTCTGAACACATAGTTCACGAAATGCTGGAACGTAGCCGGGGCATTACAGAGTCCAAAGGGCATAACCAGGTACTCAAAGTGCCCAAACCGAGTACGGAAGGCGGTCTTCCACTCGTCGCCTTCCCGGATACGAACCAGGTTATACGCCCCACGAAGGTCCAATTTCGTGAACATCTTTGCCGTTCCCAGTCTCTGAAAAAGTTCTGGAACCAAGGGCAAGGGGTACCTGTTCCGGCTGGTGATGTAGAAGGACGGATGAACCCCTTTTTTAGGTTCTCGTCCAGGTAGGCCTTGAGGGCCATTAACTCCAGCTCCGTCAGAGGAAAGATCCTCCCAAAAGGAACCTCGGCTCCGGGCAGGAGCTCAATAGGGCAGTCATATGGCCTATGAGGGGGCAGCTGCTCTGCTCCCTTCTTACTGAATACATCAAGGAACTGGTGATAGACCGACGGGACCGCCTGGCAAGTCTCCGGGTCCACGTCTGTATCCAGACTGAGCAAGATGGGGTCAGGTCTGCTGGTTCCTGGGAAGCAATGCTGGAGGCAGTATGTTGACAGGAATTTGATCTCTCCGGTAGCCCAGTTGATGGAGGGGCTATGAGCCTGTAGCCATGGTAGCCCGAGGATAATCGGGAACAGAGGGGAAGCGATGACGTCCAACCGCAGAAATTCCTGGTGGCCGTCTGGAGTAGAAGCTCGGATGGGGAGAGTCTCATGTGTGACGGTACCGGACTTGATGGTTGTGCCGTCAGCCAGTCGTACGACCATCCCATGGGATTTGGGTTGTAGTGGGATCTGGTGCTGGGTAGCAAAGGCCTGATCAATAAATCCACTGCAGGCGCCAGAGTCGACAATAGCAGTGGCCAGGAGACTCTTTCCGGGAAGCTGCAGGGAGATCGGGAGAGAGAGATGCGTGGCGGTCTGGGAGGGGTCGGTATGAGATTGATGGAAGAGGGTGGAGTCTTGGTGCGCTTGGCAGGGCAAGTCCTCACCACATGACCGGGTTCCCCACAGTACAGACATAGGCGGTTGCCCAGGCGTTGTTGCCTTTCTTCAGGAGTCAGAGATGGTCGAATAAGACCCACTTGTCTGGGCGGGGGCTGATCCAATGTTGCTCTTTCGGCTCTTCGCTCTCTCAGCCTTCTGTCAATCTGAATAGTCAGGTTGACTAGAGCATCCAGTGTGGGTGGCACCCCCACACGGGCTAGCTCGTCCTTCAGGGGGTCCGACAGACCCAGGCGAAACTGATGACGGAGAGCTGCGTCATTCCACGCAGTGTCGGCGCTCCAGCGCCTAAACTCCGTCACATAATCCTCCGCCGCACGGCGGCCTTGTTGCAGGGCATGGAGGGCCGCTTCAGCCGAGGCAGCTTGATGCGGGTCTTCATATAAGGTGGCCATGGCCTGAAAGAACAGAGTCAAGTTACCGACTTCAGGAGCCTTCTGTTCCAGGAGGCGTTGCGCCCAGGACTGAGGTGCTTCCCGTAGCAGGGAGATGACCAACCCCACCTTCGGGGTTTCTCGGGAGAAGGTATGAGGTTGGAGAAAGAAATAAAGTTCGCAGGCATTGCGAAAGGCCCGGAATGAAGCGCGGTCGCCTGAAAACCGCTCTGGTAGGGGAACCCTTGGTTCCAGTGGCATGGCCAGCAGGGGATCAGCTATGAACTGACTGGTTCCCGGGGCCTTGGTTGCATTAAGTTCTTGCACCTGTGCTTCCAGTCGGGTGTAACTTTCCCGCAGGGTCTGGATGGCCTGGGTCAGCCCAGCCAGGTGTGCATTCAGATCGTCCGTAGGAGAGGTCCCCTGTGCAGACTCAGGCATGGCTGTCTGATACTGTCACGTACCTGGTGGTGGAGTCTGACTTATGCAGGGGTAACCTCCCTTGCGACCCTGATTCGTGAACCCCTGTGAGTAAACAGGAAGTCCAGGAGTGAGGATGGGACGAGGGTTGAGTTGGTCACCGGTGATGGTTGGAGAAGCTCCTCCGGTCTCGTGCAGGTTTGGAAGGTCGGTGGTACAGGCAGGGTCGGCAACTGGCTGGCGGTGCAGTACAAGGGAGCAGGCAGAAGAGTCGTCGGGTACAGGCAGGGTTTGTTAACAGTCTAGCAGCAGAAGTACAAAAGGAGCGGGCAATCGGGTGGTCGTAGGCAAGCCGGGGGTCGGTGCAGGCAGAGTTGAGACAAGGTCGGGGCAAGCCGGGTCACTGGTAACAGGTTTACAGGTCACTCAGGAAAACAGGTCACACGCTGTAGATCAGACAGCATTTGCTTACAGGAAGCAGGAAGTTTAAATAGAGCTGTTCCTCGAAGAGTTAGAGGAAACAACAACATACTGCTATTAATCCTCCGCACTTCTTCTAACACCAGGTCTCAGTATTGCCCCTTCTAGAAAATACAGAAGCAAGTATCATTTTATATTGCTAAGTAATTTGTATGGAAGGTGTTAATGATAACTAGCATAGCATTCAAAAAATCCCCTGCAGCCAGCAACAATAGACTCTCTATCAACAATAAATCGCCCAATAACAATAGATCTTCCCCAGCAACAATAAATCTCCACCAGCATCAATAGACTCTCCAGCAGCCAGCAACAATAGACCCCCACTCAACACTCAACAGAAGATCCCTTCCAGCAACATAAGACCCCCCAGCAACAGAAGACCCTCCCAGCAACAATAGATCTCCCACCAGCAACAGTAGACCTCCCCAGCAATAATAGAATGCACACAATCACATCCCATGTCTGTGCAATGACATGAATACTTTGCTCAGTCAATATGTTCATTTTGATTTGAGCAATGTAGCTTTCATTCCTGCATGCATGTGCTCTTGGATCCACCAATGTACCTTTAAACTTGATCTAAAACTTTACCAGAACCTCTAGGCATGTGCGCTATTCAGTTGCTTTGTGTAGAAGTCTATCAGTGCCATGTATATTGATTCAAGAGAACAGGGTGCAAATCTAGATGTACCATACATACATGCAATATTCCTGCCCTGAAACAGTTTACTATGTAAATTCATACTGAAGGTCAAGTAATCTAAAATATGAAAATTACTATTTTTCTCCAAATTTCATCACAAATCATTTAATTGTGGTT
Source organism: Glandirana rugosa (assembly GCA_018402905.1). Taxonomy (NCBI): domain Eukaryota; kingdom Metazoa; phylum Chordata; class Amphibia; order Anura; family Ranidae; genus Glandirana; species Glandirana rugosa. Next base: position 793,444 of record BLSH010188218.1, on the reverse strand, counting down.
CATATCTGTATATCAATCTCCTACATTCCCATAATTAGCTATAGTAAATCTAAAGCCAAAACATAATTTTTATTGGACTTTCTTTGTGCAATCTGTGTACATAGAGTTCTTTCCATTACTTCCTGTCCTGTAGATGCAACAAGAAGTGAGGGGAATTCACTCTTAGTTGTCACTGCAACAAGTTGGAAATTGGAAAACTTCTCCTCTAGTCCCAGTGACAATTGTCACCAAGACAAATGCAGCTATACAGTAACGAAAAAAAGCAGTTAAAACCTGACAGACATTCTAATCCTTTTCTATTCTATGCAAACTAAAAAAAGGCTTTAGATACATTAAATATCATGATACAGGATATATGAGCTCATTGCACACGGTGTAAACATGGTAAATGTGTTAGCTAGCTGGGCAATGCAGCTTAAGTATTTAAAGTGTTACTAAACCCAGGAACCTGCATTCACTATATCTAGTCTCCCGCAGTACACAAAACATGAAAATGCAAATATTTTAGTAAATATAAACTGCTAAATACCTTTTCTTATCAACAGTATATAGCAGTCTTGTGACTTCTATCACTGTCTGGTTAAAGCTTGTAGGAGGAGTTTTCATTCTGCTTTGACTGTCCTATGAGGGTGCAGGACCCCTGACCCTCTGGACAGTGCTGACTGGCCATGTGTTGATGATCACAGAATCCTCCCAAAAAAAAAACACTCTGGGGACAGTGGAAGAAGGGGAGAAAAAGAGAAGACAGGATCAAACAGGCTTTTTAAGCAATGCGGAGGATTAACCCCTTACGTTCCTCAGTGAGTATAACAAGCATGTTTTACTGCATATACAGACTGATTTTACTGTTCTGGTTTTAGCAACACTTTAAAAGAGAAGTATGTTTTTTTTTAATTTTTATTATTCATACTTACCTAGGTGATGCAGCACCTGTCCCCCGGCACTTCTCGCTCGGTTCTCACAGCTCCCTGAGCAGAGAGCTGCTGACTGTCGGTCACAGCTCTCTGCTCTGCCCTCTCCTCGGAAGCGGCTGGCTCAGGCTCTCAGCAGCTCGCTGAGAGGCTGAGCCGGGTGTCGGTCCAGGGATCTAGGCAGATCCCAATTCCATGGTCAGTGATGACGCTCTAGACTGGACCGAATGAGATCTGAGATCAGCAGAGAGCAGACTTCAGCCCGCTGTTTGCTGAAAACGTGTAACAGGAGTGCAAAACTAACTGCACTTCTATGATCCATAGGAGAAGTACAGCCAAACGAGCTTTGGCTGTACTTCTCCTTTTAATATTACATTTTGTATATTGTTTATTCAAATTACATTCATGTGCATTTTTTCTTATTGATGAAACATGTATTGCCTTGTTTGCCTGTTTCATTTTTTATCTATCAATATTTTTGTATGAATAAAATTATTTTTTACTATACTTATTTTTCCTTTTTGAAATACCTTGATTACCTGATCCGCCTCCAAAGTCCAGGGGGATAAATTATATATTTGGGATTTTCCCATTTATCAGTTGTTCTCCTTTTAATATTAAAATAATCGGTGGGCCCGAAATAATGCCAGGTAAAACGGTATGCAAAATGAAGCTTTTCCTGTAATTCTCAATGCCAACATTTCAAGCCTTCCTACTGGCTGTTTAAAGGCATTATAAACCTTTCTACCTGCACCGTGTGTTTTTAACCTTCATAAGATGTACTTTGGACTTGAATACATTTTTGGATCACATGCTCAAATATATTTGCCTAAGTTTGTGACAGTTTTACGGAGTCTATTAAAATTGATGATTTTTTTTTTAGCTCCTTACACTATGTTGATAAATCTAGTAGTTATTTTTTTTTTTTTACTCGCCTTCATGATTTTTCGATACAGTCAAGCTGCGTTAATCATAAACAGTATTTTGAAGTCACAGTTGACTTATCTTGCTGAGACATAAAGATTAACAATATTTCTTTTTTCAGTATGACGGGATGCTTAGAGGATTAGTCTGCAGGATCACTTGATTACTTCTCATGGTTCTGTAAATTGCCTTGTGTGCAAACTGTATCCAACCCATGATGAAGTATTATTATACAGAGACTGGAGGCATTTTACACAGCAAAAATGAAATTGCTGTCACTATGATTGGAAAGCTTACTATATAATATCCATTAATTTGGAGATACATAAAAAAAATGCCATCTTGCTTTTCAGTAAATCAAATGAGAAAGCTTTCAAGATACCTACCTACCATCACTAATGAGACAAGTTAATGGGGAACAATGTTTTTTTTTGTTTTTATTGTTCTGGTTTACATATAATAGACATTATTTTGTTTTATTTTAAAGTGACTCTAAACTCTGGTTTAAAAATATATTATATTCAAGTATGTATTCTTAAAGTGGTTGTAAATCCTTGAAATGAAAAATGAACACAGCATATGCTTTTATAGTGTGTACTTGTCTTGATCGAAAGCACCAAGTCTGGTTCCTATCTGCTCTTTTCCAGTGGCGGCTGGTGGGGTTTTCTTATGGGGGGGGGGGCAGAAAATGATGACCCCCCCCGGGCGGCCTGCGGCATGGCGCTAAAACGAATCCCCCCCCCCGGGCGGCCAGCGTCTACCCCATCTAGGTGGCAGGCTGTGGTGTTCTCCAGCATGGTCCACCCGCCATGTGTCTCTTCCTCGGGCGGTGGTGTGCAGGCAGCGGCTCCAGTGTCCGCTCATCCACTGGCTTCCGCCACCGTGTGTCTCCTCTTCCTGCCTTAGAATGCTAGGTGTCCAATAGGATCGCTGGATGCTTTGGCCAATCGGGAAACAGATCTCACAACCTTCCTCCTGATTTGGTGGGGAGGAAATTTAGTGTGAAAATAGCAAAAATTAATTTGCTATCTTTACCTAACTGGGTGAGATCAGGGCGCATTGCTCTGCGCCCCAAACTTGCCGTTTTTTGCAGCCAATTAGACTCATGGAAGAGGGGGGGCGGCGCCCATGTGCCCTCTATGGACGGGCCGCCACTGCTTTCTTCCCTCTGCTGTCTGCACGAGTCACTGCTGACTGTCTATGCCTAAACCAGACAATCCCCAGGAGACATCCCTGTCCCCCCTCTGACACATAGCAGATGATGGACAGCCTTAGCTGTCCATGTTTCTCTAGAAGACTGTGTAGGGGGAGTGTCATTTCCCTCCACTCAAGTCTCAGATTACACTCAGCTTCCTGCTATGCAGTGTGTGATATCAGATCCCTGCCCCCTGCTTTCAGAAATGTTTTGTAAAATGTGTGCTTTAGAAAATTGTAGAGGATAGAGTACAGCAGATAACCAGGTACACCTTATGTAGGATGATTTCTTTCATCTCTGTGTAACACCTGAGCCTAGTCACTTATACTAGTATGTATATGTAAGGGTAGACAACCACTCTAACTCAAATAAGTACACTCTCTTTCTCACTCTCAAAATGGACACCGCTCTCTGTGCAAGCAGAGAACACACTACAGAGCCTGCATATAGAAAGGAAAAGCCTTTTTCCCCACCTATATGCCTAGAGGTTAACCCCAACACATGCAGGGTTAAGAGCCTTTCTCCTCCCTTTTCCTCTCAGCAGAGCAAAGGCAAACAGAGGGAGCAAGAAGCTCCAGCTCTCCTGCTCTCTATGCCATGTCTGGTGCATTCACAGCATAGAAAATGGGGCTGATCACTCCTAATTTGCACAGGGACTTAGATCCTTTTTGTCAATTAGGAACATGATCTGCTCTTTCCTTTGCCACTCTTTAAAAAGAAACTCCTGCCAACCTCCCCATTTTTTTTGGTGGTATTTGCACATTTCAGATACTCACCCATCCAGTAGAACCAGTGTTGTCCCGCTGAGATCCTCTCATGCCCCAACCACAACTTTGACCTGCACCGCCATGTCATCGTGAGGCCCGCCGGCTCTTCCAGGTTTAGCGGGCCGGCCTCTCAATGACGCGCGATAGGCCCACCTCCTCCTCCTTTCCTTGAATGAAATACTATGCCTTCTGGGATATGTGACGTACAAATCCTGGGAGGTGCAGAGGGCAGTGTGTGCGCCATTCGCCTGAGTCAATTGATGTGCATGGGGAGGGGGGACAGACTTTAAATAAAAGAAAAAGCAATGCTTATTCCGGCAGAGAAAGGGAAGAGAGGTGGAAAGGCAGGATCAACCTCGGCGTCTGAAGGTTCCCTTTAAGGAGAATGAATGTAAAAACACTTTTTTTTTTCATTTTAGTAAAGTTGAGCTGTAACCCCCATCATTTTTTTTGCCATCTGTGTCCTATTGGGGAGAATTCCCTTCACTTCCTGTTCCATAACATAAACAGGACGAAAAACAGATGAAATCCCATAAAAGTGAGGAAATCCCTGGTTGTCACCAGAACTCGCCCAATGGAAGATTTCCCTTCTATTCCTGCTTTGGAAATGTGGGATTTTATTTCACTTTCACTCCCCGTGATAATGGTAAGCAGGACAAATAGGATGAATTTCCCTAACAGGGACACAGACCGCAATCAAAACCTGATAGGTATTGGAATCTCTCTCTCTATCCAACACAAAACCAAGTTTTGCCTTTAGTTATACATTCATTTCCTCCGCTGTTGCTATACATAGCTTGCAATTACATATAGACATGATTGTGCTTTGATGTGAAATTTTTTATTTAGGTATTTCAGGTACTTATATTGCATCCTCAATTTACGCAACGCTTTACATATACATTGTACATTCAATCATTCACATCAGTCCTTACCCTCAAGGAGCTTACAATCTAAGGTCCCTAGCTCACATTCTTACATACACATACTAGGGCCAATTTAGACAGGATCCAATTAACCTACCTGTATGTCTTTGGAGTGTGGGAGGAAACCGGAGTACACAGAGGAAACTCAAGCAGGCACAGGGAGAACAAGCAAACTCCAGGCAGGTAGTGTCGTGGTTGGGATTTGAACCAGCGACCCTTTTGCTGCTAGGCAAAAGTGCTAACTACTACACCACTATGCCACCCAATTATCACTATATAGTAAATTATAAGTGGCATGTGTGTCTCTGCTGCAGAGATTTCTCCTATTTCTGTCTATTTCATGGATGTCAAAACAGGAAGTAAGGAACGTGGGGATTAACTTACTAAACCAGTATGTTGGTTAGCAAAGTGAATTTGCACTTAGTTTGGTGAATGAAATAAAGCTCTATTGACTCAACCAACCAAAGGTGGAAGAGTGTGTATACTTTAGTTTGCCAGCAGCCGGCCCAGCCTGGGGAAGGGGTTATGTGTGTTAGCTCAGTTCCTGGGCTTTTGGTCCTAGTCGGCCCACCTATGCTATAAAAGGGGGGACCAGCTAAGCAGTGCCATCTTAATAGCATCATGTGTCCCTGGGCCCTAGGGTCCCTACCAGCCTGCATTGGGTGTCCTCATCACAGTGCCCCCTTTAATCAGGTTCCCCCCCATCACAGTCAGGGGTGTCACTAGCGGGGTGCGGGGGGCAGGCTGCACCCGGATGACACCTGCCACAGGGGTGATACCTGTGGGCAGCGGCACCGCTAACACCGCACGGTCCGCACCTGTCCCCTCAACTGATCTGTCTCTCAAGCACAGCAGAGTGAAGCCGCCTCCCCCTCCACTCTGTACATCTACACAGGAGGAGAAGGGACTCGGGAGTCTGAGGGACACGCTGTGGCCGCGCTGTTCTGAGGGCTGTATACTCAGTGTATTGGAAATGTGCGGGGGGTCTACACTGAGGGGGTGTCTGCACTGAGGAGGGAGTCTGCACTAAGGGGGGTCTGTACTATGGGGGAGTCTGCACTGAGGGGGTCTGCATTGATGGGGGGGTCTGTACTGAGGGAGAGGGGTCTATAGTGCTGGAGGCGGTTCTGTATTTAGTGGGGGTTTATACTGAGGAAGGGGGGTCTTTACTTAGTGAGGGAGGTCTATACTGAGGGAGGGTGATCTATACTGTGGGGGTCTATACTGAGAGATTGGGTCTGTAGTTAGTGGAGGAGGGTCTGAACTGAGGGAGCGGTGACTATAGTTGGTGGATGGGGGGGGGTGACACCAATTTTTTCCATACCGGTGACACCAGCCCTAGGGACGCCACTGATCACAGTGTCCCCATGTATCATTTTTACCCATCACAATGCCCCCATACTTCAGGTTTCCCCATCACAGTGTCCCAATACATCAGGTTCCCCCATCACAGTGTCCCCATACATCAGAGTTGTGCCCCTCCCTTCCCCCTTGTGCTCACAGATCACAAATACTGTTCCCACCTGCAATAAAGGCAGCTCCTCCTTCCTCTCCCAGGCTGAGACTGAGGTGAGTTCTCAGTCTCAGTGCCAGTTCTCTTCCAACCCCTGCAGGAGGGAGGAGTAAGCTGAATCCTCCCCAGCAGAAGCCAGCTGCTGCTCCTTCCGACAGGAGTGACACTGTAGTTACTTCTGTCAAAGAAGAGCGGCACTAACAGCCAAATCACCAGTGCATCCCCAACACAGCTCCTGCCCCCCTTTTCCTGGGCAGTGACCAGGTGTGCCCATTCATTAAGATGGCCCTCCCTGCAGCGAAGGGCTGGGCTAAGGCTGCCGGAGTGGCAACAAGAACGCAGGTATCAGCAGATACATATGCTGCAGGTTTTTTGTGACGCTGCTGCAGGAACCAGGAATTGCATAGGACATTCAAGTCATGGACAATGCCATAATGGACACTCATCACATGGAGGTATGCCTGGGCCTCTACATTATTCTAGTTAGTATAAGGGACAGAATGTTGTCCATATTGAACTGTATGCTGCATCATATTCAGTAAAGTTATGTTAACCATTATTCAAAGGGGTGCATGTTGGTTCTGGCACATTCCAAAGAACATGGGTCTGTAATAGCATTATGGGGGGTGAAGTAACAGTACAGAAATGTAGAGATGTAACTCATTGCATGTTGTGACACCACATCCAGTAAATGATCAAAAAAAATTGTATATGCCTTAACTGGTTGCCACTAGTAATCTCAAAGAAGGAAAAGAGTACTCATTTAGATATAAAATCCAAAAATTATTATAACAATAACAATGTGATAAAACATCTTAAAACATGTATCTGTAGCCATGAAAAGAAGATTGACCAGACGTCCCCGGTTTCTGGGGATAGTCCCCAGACTGAGGACACTGTCCCCGGACCAAGACTGTCCCTGGTTGTGTTCCCGGATTTAGGGCTGGATTTAAGGCGCCAGGATGAAGGGGGCAGTAAAATCCAAATCCCCAGCCACTTGCTGGGTTTTCAGATTTTTTTTTTTTGTCAGCTGTAGTCCCGTTTGGGTGGGCTGTCTTCCCATGTGGACGAGCGGCCAATGATTCTCCAAAGCCCATCAGTGCTCTCCAGTAATGCCGGATCTCCGGTGACGGCACAGCTCCCCCTCCCTCATGATCTGGTGGACCAGGGTACTGCACAGCTGTTACCTGTGCACACGTGAAATCAGGAAATGAAAGTTGATTTCGGGGTGGGGGGACAGTTTTAGAGTGCATGAAGCGGCCCATGTTCCTTCCAGACCTCGCCTGGTTGAGGGAGCTTCTGCCCAACACTGATCCGCCTCCACAGTCCATCCCCAGCTCAGGAGAACCATGGCTCACCCCCCTCCCCTGCAGCTTTTCCTTGAGGTTTATTCCTTCTTCTGTTGTGATGGCAGCAGTGGATCCTCCTCGATCTGCATTTATGGGCACTGAACAGGCTGCATTGATGACCACAGGTAAGGCTAAGTTGATGGGCACTGAACAGGCTGCATTGATGGGCACTGAACAGGCTGCATTGCTGGGCACTGAACAGGCTGCATTGCTGGGCACTGAACAGGCTGCATTGATGGGAACTGGTGAGGCTGAACTGATAGGCACTGGTGAGGCTGAGCTGATGGGCACTGAACAGGCTGCATCGATGGGCACTGAACAGGTTGCATTTATGGGCACTGAACAGGCTGAATTGATGGGCACTGAACAGGCTGCAGTGATGGGCACTGAACAGGCTACATTGATGTGCACTGAACACGCTGCATTGATGAACACAGGTAAGGCTGAGCTAATGGGCACTGAACAGGCTGCATTGATGGGCACTGAACAGGCTATGCTGATTGGCACTCAACAGACTGCACTGATGGGTACTGAACAGGCTGCATTGATGACCACAGGTAAGGCTGAGCTGATAGGAACTGAATAGGCTTCAATGATGGGCAATGAACAGGCTGTATTGATAGTCACTGAGCTGATGGGCACTGAACAGGCTGCATTGATGGGCACTGAACAGGCTGCATTGATGGCACTGGCAAGGCAGAGCTGATGAGCACTTGACAGGCTGCATTTATGGGCACTGAACAGGCAGCATTGATGTGCACTGAACAGGCTGATCTGATGGGCACTGAACAGGTTGCATTGATGGGCACTGGTGCATTGATGGGCACTGGTGAAGCTGCATTGATGGGCGCTGATCAGGCTGCATTGATGGACACTGGTGAGGCTGCAGGCACTGATCAGGCTGCATTGATGGGCACTGGTGATGTTGCATTGATGGGCACTGATGAGGCTGAGCTGATGGGTACTGGTGAGGCTGCATTGATGGGCACTGGTGAGGCTGCATTGATTGGCACTGATCAGGCTGCATTGATGGGCACTGGTGAGGCTGCATTGATTGGCACTGAAAAGGCTGAATAGATGGGCACTGATGAAGCTGAGCTTCATGGACAAAATGTCAGCAATAAAGTATATATCATACAATCATTCCATAAACATATACCACATACACTGCATATATAATTTGAGGAAAATATGCTTATAAAATAGTTTACTATTTGCCAATAAAACATTTTAAAAAAATGTCCCCGGATTTCATTTTTAAAATCTGGTCACCTTACCCTAAAGGCCTTATGGGGATCTCCAGAGTCAGCGAGAGCTGACATCCATCTTCACAGTGTGGGTTACTAGGCATAGTGGATGTAGTGCAGATAGAGTAAGTTGGCTGCCAGTCACTTTGTGAATGCAAAAGAGATGTATTGACTCTTAACAGAACTGGGGAGAGAACCTTTAGGGCCTGGACACCCTTAGGAAGATGCAAAACACATGGCAGACTCCGAAACAAAAATAGGAACAGCTATACAGTTCAAGGGCCCTTATGCTGGAATGCAGCAAACTGTAGTTGTAGACCGCTGTCTCCTATAGCAACTGAACTTATAACTTTGATGCAGATCCGCACACTGAATGCGCATTGTCCTCGGTTGCAGATCTGCACTCGCGTCTCACTGTCTGCCACTGTAGATCCTTTCGCTGAGCTCCCAGCCTCTCACTAGACTCTTCAGATCCCAGCCGCCGCTGGATCTCTTGAGCTCCTCCACAATTAGCCAGCTGTGGCTCCCAAGTGTCACCTACACTCTCCAGCTGGGTCCCTGACTTGGCTCTTCAGCTAAACCTGCTGAATACTCTGCAAGCGTTACCCACACTGTTCCGCTGGGGCCCTAGCTTGACTCCGCTGATGCTTTCACAACTTCTTCACCGTCCCCGGTTAGTAAAAAAAGGCTTCTCTGGTACTTCTTCCGACTTGATTGAACCTGGCTTCTAATAACAATAGAAATTGTCCCTTGCTGGCGACTGTGTCCCCTCTGGTTCTCACTTGCATCTGGCGACAGGAGTGGTCGTCTCTGACGGCAACTGCTACCATTCACCTGTGGCAACTACTTGGTTCTCTGGCTGGCAGAATCCCCTGCAACTTGGTTGGGCTCCAGGCCTGAAGCACCAACCTTGCACTGCTTGCTTCCAACCTGGATAGGCCTTGGACTGCCTAGCAACCAGGTACTCCCAGATAGGCCTCAGGCTTCTGGCTTAGCTGCTGGGAGCTTTTTAACACACGTCCACCCAGACAGCTGTCCAGGTGGCACAGAACCCCTATCCCCTGACTCCTCCTGAATAAACAGGCTCTCCCAGCAAGCCAAGGGGCCAAAGAAAACCCCTGCCAATTGGCTGAGGCAATCTATCCACTCATAGTCTGGATTCACTATGCCCTTGTCATTCTAATGCCACAGGCAACACTGCCACCTAGACACAGAAGAGAGAGGTGCACCAAACCCATAGTTAGGGTTCTTTCACACTAGCGGAGTCCGTTTTGACGGACTCTGCTGCTTAGCGGGGATCTATCTGTTGATTCCCGCAGAGCCGGGGGATGACAGATCCGTCTATGCTCACTGTGCAGAGACTGACCTGTCAGAGCCCCCGCTCTCCTTTATGGGGATCGGATGAAAACGGATCCACCTGTCCATTTTCATCTGATCCGCCAAATGGATGGAAAATAGGGTTTCCATCCGTATGTATTTAGCAGATCAGATGTCAGCGGACATATCACCGCTGACATCCGTTGCTCCATAACACCAGAACACCGCATGAAAAACTGACTGGTGGGCCTGAACGGTCCGTGTGTGAAAGAAAGGGGCCTTAGAGAAAAGTCAAAGGGATTCCCCCAACAATCAGCCAGGCTGGCTACCACCCAGCAAACTAAATTTGTTAGCAACCCTGCCTAACACCAGGGTGCTACATATAAAAAAAAAAACAAAAAGGCTTGTACATAGTACATGTATGCGACATCCTCCCATAATTAGACTGGTTACATGTGTTGTACACTGTACAGAGAAACCTGCTAAGGTGCCTGTGGGTATAAAGAACTTAGTTCTTGAATCCATATAGATCTTCCATATCAGGGCTGATCAGGGAATCAATGTACCATGGAATTGCTATGAATTTCGCTTACAGCTTCTTCAGGGGATCATATTGGTACCAAGTCTAAATGGGGAACATGGAGCACCTTGATCAACAGTGTGGTAGAAAGGGGAGCCACATGCAAACAGCCCTGAGGAGGAGCGCACATTGGGCACAATACAGCCGACGAGGAAAAATCACCCTAGGGGCACGCCTACACTTGAAAGGGCCACTAGTAGATGAGCTTCAATATATAGTTAGCGTAGAACCGTTCCGTCCTTACTAGATAAGTAGTTCCATATATAAGTAGTCCGCTTGTATGTTATATTTTTGCCCATGCCGGGGGGGCGGCAAACAACCATGCCCCCCAGGCTCCCACTTCTCCCCCAGCTCGCTCGCTGTCTGCCGGTCGTTCCGCCACTTACCCCATCTAGGTGGACGGCTGTGGGCAGTGGCTCCGGTGTACTCTCCTGCAGCATGGCGGCTTCTTCCGTGCGTCTCTTCTCTCCTCCTCCTAGGCGCTAGGCGTCTCATGACCCGCTTCCTGATTGGCGTGGGGGAGATTTAGTGTGAAAATAGCAAATATTAATTTGCTATTGTCACACAACTGGGTGGGATCCGGGCGCAGTGCTCTGTGCCCCAAGCCCACCCTTTTTTGAAGCCTATTAGAGCCTCTGTCTCTAATCCCGTGCTTCAAAAAAAAACACCCCCACATTGGAATCTATAGTCCGGCGCCCTGTATGTAGATCAGGGGGCTGGACGCATGGATGGGGGGGCCCCCACTGATGGGTAACCAGGTAAAGTAACAAGCCACAGGTAACCAGTCGTTAAGCATGATGCCTGGTAATGTGACAGGTCCTCTGATAGTGAGGGGGTCGGTGTTCTGGCTCCCTCCATAGTGGTTGGTATTCAAAAGCAACTGGATCCAAACCCGCATTACGGAAATCTATGGCCTGATCACGAAGGACAGGAAAGGAAGAGTTAAGTGAGAGAACGTATGAGGTCTACGCTATGTGCTCAACTGGAACCCATTCTGTTACTGGGAGTGAGGTAACAGAGGTATGCTGGACTGGTGGAGTGGGCGCGTCCCTTCTGATGCAACATACAAGTTACAGTGTGTAGATACATAGGACAAGTCACTTTTCAGAGGAACTCAGTACTTTATTGCTGCACACAGTGAAGGCTCATCTTTGAGTCAGGGAACTGTCTTAATGTTGGATTCTTCACATGACCACAGTCCTGGGCATTGATGATCGCGCTAAGCGCGAGAGGTGCCCCCACGTGCAGGGCGCAAATGACCCCACCCACATGTGTGCAAGCCAATTCTTTTTTCCCTTGCATGTGATTGGGCATTCTTTGAAAAGGGAATGTTCACAAGATCCACTAAGCTAAGGGAAAAATCTGCTTTCAAAGTGAACACGCTTTACTCTTTTAATAAATCAACCCAATCTCTTCAAAGAAGGCACACAGAATATAAAACCTGACCGATGTACTAAAACGCTCTATATACAGTTAGGCAGCCCAATGATGAGTCAGTTTATTTTGTTCAACCAATGAGTTGAATGAAAAAACTGACCTGATTACCCTATCCACACATTCAAGATGGATAGAGGAATCCTCCCCCCTGTTTCCTTATGTTCTGACAGCAGGGAGACTTCCCACCATCAAAATACACTGATCAGTGATGCAGGCTACAGTATATCCTGCAGCGATGATCGAGCAGGCAAAATTTGATAGGCCGGTTGTACAGGAGCTGATCAGTAGATTGGCTTCTGCGCAACCACAGTGCCCACACATGGATCGAAATTCAGCTGGTCCTTGCTGAACCGGCCGTATTTCGATCCATGTACGGTGGCTGTTTACCTGGAGTCCCACTTTATACGTTCTTGCCAGACCTGGCCACCAACTTGTGGCTTCATGCGACTTTGTCATTCGGCCTCAGAAGTAGAAGCAGCTTGTCCCCAAGTCTGAAGGTGTTGATAAATGGAATTCGTCTTATTGAAAGGTCACACCTAGATATCTAATACCTGAACAAGAATGACACAGAACTTACTTTGATACATCAACAAACATGGTATCAGACAAAGGGGCTATAATAACAGCGGACACCATAATATGTACTAAAAGAACAGATAACTATGAGGCCTCATACACACGGGCGTATATAAAAAAATAAACAAAACGTCGGGCCCGACGTCAAGGAAAAAAAGGCAACGTTTTTCGGCGTTATGTATTGACGTTTTTCGGCGTTAGTGAGCGTCGGTGTCAATAGGCGTTTTTAAAACAAAATCATCCCTCTGCTATTTTTCAACCTAAAAACGTCGGCGTCAAAAAACGCCGGAAAACGCCGGTATAATAATAGGTGGCATATGGTGGCATATGTTGGCGTTTCTTGGCATATTGTGGCGTCGGCGTCAAAAAACGTCAAAATGTTACAGCCTCAGAACGCGATGGCCATGGGTTCTACTTTCTGCTCACTAACGCCGACGCCACCTACAGCTCAGAAACGCCGACGTTTTTATGGGGCCTGTTTCTTTCAGTAGCAAGTGCGTGACGTCATGCGGCTCTGGCCGGTTACAGAACCGGAGTCCGCGGCTCTATAAGGAAGAGGGGCGAAGATGGATGTGGCCTGCAGCAGGGATGGCGCAGGATTCGTTTGCAGGTAAATGTCACATAATGTGCTAGTATGCAATGCAATTACTTTGTGCCCCCCCTGCCCCAAAGCACCCATACTCCCAATGTTGAGGGCATGCGGCCTGGTACGGTCCAGGAGGGGGGGGGGCGCTTGCTCGTCCCCACCCCCTTTCCTGGCCTGCCAGGCTGCGTGCTCGGATAAGGGTCTGGTATGGATTTTGGGGGGACCCTACGCCGTTTTTTTTCGGCGTGGGGGGCTCCTCTTAAAATCCCTGCCAGATCGAAGAGCCTGGTATGCTCTGGGGGGGGGGGGGACCCCACGCAAATTTTTTTGCGGGGGTTCCCCTTTAAGACACGGCACACAAGTCGCGCCGCAAGTCGGATCGCCGCGATCCGACTTCTGGTGCGGCTTCTATTCAAATCAATGGGCTCCCATAGGGAACCATTGATTTTGAATAGAACGCCTGACGAGGCTTAACGCTGTGTATACAACGTTAAGCAACGTTATTGAGCGTTTTGCCGGCCCGGCGTCAAGAAACGCCATGACGCTGCAGCTTCAGAACGCACTGGTCCCGCGTTCTAGCTACAGCTCACTAACGCCGACGCCCTCTACTGCCCACAAACGCCGGCGTTTTTAGAGGGCCATTGAATAACATGGAGAGCCTCAAAAAAACGCCTACAAACGCCGGCGGCCAAAACGCCCGTGTGTATGAGGCCTAAAAGTCAGCAGCTACAAAAAGTTTAGCTGCTGAATTTTTAATACTCAGACACTCCCCTGTCCCCTGGTCCAGCGATGCGGCCGCCCGCTGCCTCACTCCTCTTCCCCTCCTCCATGCGCCGGCATCACAAGTGTGGGCACCCAGCTTAGGCTTTAAAGCGCATGTGTGAGCTGCACTGCGCACTGTGAATGGCCGGGCAACCTTCTAGGACCTGTTACGTGTCCCAGAAGATTGCTGGTAGGGAAGGAGAAGGAGGTAAACTGCCTTCCGGCTCAGCGGTGCCAGGAGAGGAAGTGGGAGCTGGATACCTATAAAAAAACAGGGTCCCCCCCACAAAAAAATGTGGCATGTCAGGGGGGGTCACCTTTACTTAAAGTGGAAGTTCCACTTTTGAGTGTAACTCCGCTTTAAGATAAAAAGACTATTGTGTGCATCAGCCCCTCTAATGCATAGCTGAGGTCCCTCTCTTTCCAGCTATGTCTCAGCCGTCTGAGATTCTCCCTCCTGATTGGCTGAGACACAGCAGTGGCGCCATTGGCTCCCACTGCTGTCAATCAAAGTCAGCTAGCTAATCAGGGGAGAGGGGGTGGGGTCGAGGCAGGGCTCCGTGTCTGAGGGACCCGAGAAGAAAAGGATCCGGGCTGCTCTGTGCAAAACCACTGCACAGAGCAGGTAAGTGTAACAGTATGTTATTTTTATAGTAAAAAAAAGGAGACTTTACAGTCGCTTTGACAATAAGGCCCAGGTCACACTGGTGCGACATGGGATCCAACCTGTGAGAGCACAAATCGCATGACATGTCAAATGAAATGTTTCCCTATGAGAGCCGTCTTAACTGGTCCAACAAAAGTCGCTCTGACTTTAGAAAAGTTTCCTGTCCGACTTTGATACAACTTCAATGCCATAGAGTGTAAAAAATCGCATTAGGTCAGATCAAAGTCTGACTGAAGTCGCAGGGTTGGTCACACGGTAACATCATACACCCTGAATTTGGATGCAACATGTTATGAAAGGTGAACTTATCCTTTAAATCATATGTAAACCCAAAAACAATGTAATATATTGCACCTTATCGATATTTAGATCTGGTGGCTGCATTCGTTTTCTTTTTTTAAGACTTGTTTTCCTTTATTTTCACCTAGTTATCCAGTCAGTAAAGCTATACAATTTTCTTATTCAATTTCTTTTAGATTCACATTCAACTATGCAGTGGAAGGGCCTGCTGATTGTATACAAATTGAAAGTGTTTAGGTTTGATCTCATATCAGATGGATCTGGTAAATCTTAGGCCCTGGTCCGCCCGAGTGTCAGCGCTAAACCACCGCTAATTTAGTGTCATTCTACCGCTGTAATAGCAGCGTTATGGCGCCGCCATTCAGGCGGCAGCAGGGCACTTTTAACCCAGGAGTTAAAAGTGCAGACACTTGGCGCTCCCGGAGCGGTGTTCAGCCACTGCGGGAGCGCTGGCCATTCATTCCAATGGCAGGGGTGGTGGAGGAGCGGTGTATACTCAGCTTCTTCACTGACCCAAAAATCACACTTGCAGGGGTTTGTTTTTTCTTCCGCAAGCGCACCGCCCTGAGCCGCCCCACTGTGAAAAGACACACTGGGTTTAATGGAGAGGCGCTTTACAGGCGCTATTTTTAGCTAAATAGTGCCTGTAAAGCGCCCCAGTGTGAAAGGGGCCTAAATGAAACACTTACAAGTAAATAGGTTAGAAGCTTGAGACGATTAGATAGAGGGTAGAGGACTAAGACAAACCATTTACCATTGGATACTTACAATGAAAAAAAAAAGTACTCTTATATTTAAAACCTTTATCCCAAAAGTAAAAAAAAACTGTTTTTGCAACTCCCTAAAAAAATTGTTAGCAGGAGTTTTGCTTTAGATTGTAATTTGCTTATTTAAAGTCCAACTAGATCTGCTATTGCATCTAACACTCCTTTCTCCCCAGATTCTGCTGTCCAAGGGTTTCTCTGATGTTCTTCCATCCAGAGTGGAGATACCCTAAGGCTTGCTTCACACTGATTTGATGCGTTTTCACAGTGCGATTTGTGTTTTGAAAGGTGCAATTTTAATGTGATTTCTGAGGGGACTGGGCATAGATGGATATTAAAGGATAAGTGCACCCTAACACTAAAATCTCTTCAACAACAATCTAGCACCAACCTATCTGACCCTGTAAAGATGAAATCCGTATACATATACCTATTTTGAAGCCGATCCGACCCAATCCCACGCTGAGCTGTCAGCCGCAGCTTCTCTGTGTAGGTGGGTGCAGAGGACTCAGCCGACAATGGAAGCCCCATAGCAACTCTATGGGTGACGTCACTTCCCATTCATTTCACAGCCGTTGTGGGCCGTGTCCTCTGCAGAGCTTCCGCCGCTGGAGACCAGACTGGCTTCAGAAAAGGTATTTATACTGATTTCTTCTTTATAGGGCTAGATAGGTTAGTGTTAGATCGTGGATGTCTGTAGATGTAGCAAATTTAGTGTTAGGATGGACTTATCCTTTAAATTTGCACTAAACTTGCACAGGACCCTTTTTTAATCCGATCAAAATTGCATGGCATTGATGCGAATGGCTTTAACCACTTAAGCCCCGGAGCCCTTTCTTACACTTGTTGTTTACAAGTTAAATTCATTTTTTTTTTGCTAGAAAATTACTTAGAACCCCCAAACATTATATAAATGTTTTTCAAACACCCTAGAGAATAAAATGGCGACCGTTGCAATACTATTTGTCACACGGTATTTGCGCAGCGGTCTTTCAAGCGCATTTTTTTTGGAAAAAATTCACTTTTTGAGTTAAAAAATAAGACAACAGTATATTGTGAAAGAGGATGTGACGCCGAATAAATAGATACCATACATGTTATGGATGAAAATTGAGCACATTTGCGGAATGGCGACAAACTCCGGGAACTTAAAAATCTCCATAGCCGATGCTTTAAAAATTTGCTAGAATTATTGCTCACACTCTGGCGATCGCGGCGATACCTCACATGTGTTGTGGTTTGAACACCGTTTTCATATGCGGACACGACTTACATATGCGTTTTCTTTCCTGTGCGAGGGGACAGTGGACAGTGGTCATTTAAAAGACCCCCCCCCCATCCCTCCTTTACACTTCACAGTATTCAGATCGCCAAAAACGGCGATTCTGAATACTGTCATTTTTTTTAAAACCGGCGCCGTGGCCGCCGAGTAAACCGGAAGTGACGTCTCTTCCGGAAATGTATGAAGGAGTCCCGATTGAAGCCGATTCCGGCTTCCACAGGGACTCCACACAGCCGACAGAAGCGTCGGATTGGAGCTCCGGTCTCCCGGTGGGATGGGAGACCGGAGAAGATCGGCGGACGGTGGTGGGAGGGGGGGATGTCCCCTCCCGCTCCCTGGGATAACGACCGAGCGTCGTTATCAGCGGATAGCCGGCCGCCTGCTCTAAAAAACATTACCGGGGTATAGCCTGTAGCTGCAGACTATACCCCGATACTTCCACTTAAAGCTGCTGCTGTTTATAAACGGTGATTCGCGTTAAGTGGTTAATAGAAAACAATGTATTTTCAGATAACAGGCGAATCTTTGCCTTTCGGATCGCATCAGTGTGAACTGGGCTTTAGACAGAAAGTCTGTTATTGGCTAGATCACTAGATGAAAATGTAGTAAAAAAAAAAATTAAAACAGCCTAAAAAAGAAAACAAATGCAGCCACCACATTTAAGAACTGGAAAGCTGCAATATATTATATAATTGCTTTTGAGTTTACCTAGATACACTTTAAGGCAATGTAAAATTGTAAACGGGTCCTTAGAGTCTTTGCACAGATGTAATTAAATAATGAAGCATGCAGATGTGTCCTATTATAATCAACAGCTGCATCCCCTCCGTCAGCACTAGGATATTATTTCACATTGTTTGGCTGTTTTAGATAAGGTCACCAGGGCCAGATGCAAAAGCATATGAACGTAGAATTAAGAGACGATCTGAAAGTAGAGTTCATTGCATTCATTTTTAATTAGAAACAGAAAGTAAATAATTATATCAGTGTGTTTTATTGTTTTGAGAAACACATATATACAATGTACAGTATGTAGTATATACACACAGACCCATACATACACAAACTATTTCTGTACATACTGTAACTCCATGCACACTGGACACTATCTGGGCTCTCTGGGCATCGGGCAGGAGACGCTGCTTAGAAAACGTTATTTTGCAGCTTTTTGTAAGCAGCGTTTACCGGCGTCAGCGTTTTTGGGCTTTTCTTTTTTTTCTTCATTAGCTTCCATTGACTGCAAAAAAAGCTGAAAAACAGCCGTTTACCGGCGTTTATGAGCGTTTATCGACGTTTAGCGTTTTTTGTGGTCAAAAGAATGACTTTTGAGCACCAAAAACGCCACTGCTGATAAACGACAATTAACGTCCATGTGTGCATGGACACATAGGATAACATAAAGTGGCGTTTTTGGGCTGTTGAAAAAAACGCCCAAACGACCAAAAACGGTAGTTTATTAGATACAGTGTGCATGGAGCCTTAGCACCGAACATTGCTTACGTCTATCACTTTAGTTATGTCTAGTACACACGATAAGAATATCAGACGAATGATCGCCCATTTTTTTTTTTTTTTGCATGCTAGTCTCATATTGAAAACCAATAAAATACTAAAGTTACAAAAATTCTCATAGGACAGAATAAGACTTCGGATGTAATGTAATATATTGTATTGTCTTGTAATGCATTCTTTCATTTCCGAGCACGCGTGATCTTGGTCACATGATTTTTTTCGTACATATACCATACTAATTACACAAAAATCGTTTGTTCTGTTATCATACGAGAAACATTTTTGTTTTCGGATATTTTCACATGAACTGTCATGATCGTCTCTTGAAAGCTGTGTACTAATGATCAGATTATTGTACGATCGCTTTGAAAGCAGTATTTTTTTGTCTGATTTTCCTATTGTGTGTCCTGGGAAAAGTGTGTGAGCCTCTCAGGCTTGATAGGGAAGGGGTATGTAGACAGTGCATCTGCAGCTGCTGCTAGTGTGCTATCAGGGGATGGAGCCCATCCTGGCTCCTGCAAAGGTTCAAGAAAGGAAGGGTGACATCTAGAAGTCACACATCTATGGTGTCCTGTTGCAATGAATGGATGGAGTGGCAACCTCAGCCTGGACTCCGACCAGGCCACGCCCCCAACATGTTTCACTCCGCCCCCCTAGAACTTAGTCATGGGGATTTTTTTGTATCGTGTGTACTAGGCTTTAGACTGTAGAGTGAAGACAATGCACGCCCTAATGCCTAGCACGCTCAACTTCAGCAAAGCAGTGCAGGCCCAGAGAAAGACTTTGGGAGTTGGTCTCTTGGTCCTTCCTCTCCTTAGCCCAGAGCGAATAGCAGGCATACAGGGAGGAGAACCCATCTGCAGGAACACGAGTAGCCTCCAGCAGGGCTTGGGACCAAGTGTTCCTTATTGCTGTTGGAGCTGTGTTGGGGTCTGTGACCCACAAAAAGCCATGTTATTAATTGAGGATTTCAAGTAACGTTAACTGCATCCAGCCTCGTGGTACTTTTATTTGGCCGTCATGCTGCTGTGAAGAGAGAGTTCTACTGGTGTCCCCTGGCTGTCGTGCCTAGGGCTGCCACCTGTCCAGGATTCACCTGAACAGTCCGGGTTTTGAATCATTTGTCCGGGTTTCAGTCCACCTGAATCCCGGACACATTATTCAGACAGGAATGTGGCTCGGAACAGGGCTTGACAGGAGGGTGAGGGGGTACTATGTGTGCCACAATACTATTCTCTTTGGAGTGCCCAAAGGTGTCCCAAGTCCCAACTAAAAAAAAAAATGACTGTGCGCTGCTAAAGTGTTTGGGTTTGGCTTGAAGGAAAGGTGGCAACCCTAGTCATGCCTGAGTAGGTAGGTCAGTGTCTGGAGCCCCTGGGAGTGAGGGGATGAAGCTACGCAAGCCAGAAGGGTGGAAAAGGGGTCAGTCACTGCCTGCAACACACACATCAGGGAGGGTTGTGGGCAAGGGTATCGTATTGCCCTAAAGTTCTGTTTACACTGCGGGTTGGCTTGGCTGCTTGCTATGGCCTTGTGTGAGGCAGCCTGCCTCCCACCAACACTGACGAATCCCGCAGCTGGGCTATTGTATACTGACAGCTGAGAGCCACAATACCCAACCAGTGATTGCATCTCCTCCTGCTCTAGGCCAATAACAGAAATGTTGCTATAATGGGTTATTCCTCAGCTGCCTGGGTTGAGGACACATTGTTAAAGCCGGAAAAAAAAATCAGGGATACATTCTTGTAACCAGAGATGAAATCAGGAAGGTTTTTTTTTCCCAGGGACAGTTCCCCACATCCCTGGAAAATGAGGACATCTGGTCACCCTTGCCTAAATAGCCACCCACCAAATGAATATGGTCTGGTTCATCAGGAACCAACTAAAAATTCAAACAATGTACAGTGTGGAAAATAATTATTTGATCCCCTGCAGATTTTGTAAGTTTGCCTGCAAAGAAATGAAGGGTCTATAGTTATTATCATAGGTTAACCATAAATCCAGAAAAAAACATGATACAGATGTTATAAATTGAGTTGCAGTTCAGTGAGTAAAATAATTATTTGATTCCCTACCAACCAACAATAATTCTGGCTCCCACAGACCGACTACAGTATGTGCTCATGTGGTACACAGATTAGTCCTGTCAATTTAAGAAGGCACTCCTAACGATAACTTGTTATGTGCATAGAAAGCACCTGTCCACAGAATATCTTTCTTCCATTCAAACCTCACCATCATGGGCAAGACCAAAGAGCTGTCAATGGCCGTCAAGGACAAGCTTGTAGACCTACACAAGGCTGGAGTGGGCTACAAGACCATCAGCAAGAAGCGTGGTGAGAAGGAGACAACTGTTGGATTGATTATTCGCAAATGGAATAAATACAAAATAACCATCAATTTCCCTTGGTCTGGAGCTCCATGTAAGATTTCGCCTCATGGGGTAAGGATGATCATGAGAAAGGTGAGGGATCAGCCCAGAACTATATGGGAGGAACTTGTTAGTAATCTCAAGGTAGTTGGGACCACAGTCACCAAACAAACCAATGGTAACACAATACGCTGCCATAGATTGAAATCCTGCAGTGCCTGCAAGGTCCCCCTCCTCAAGAAGGCACATACACAGGCCCTTCTGAAGTTTGCCAATGAACATCTAAATGATTCAGAGAAGGATTGGGAGGAAGTGCTGTGGTCAGATGAGACCAAAATTGAGCTCTTTGGCATTAACTTGACTCACCGTGTTTGGAGGAAGAAAAATGCTGACTATGACCCTAAGAACCAAGCATGGAGGTGGAAACATTATGCTTTGGGGCTGTTTTCTGCTAAAGGTACAGACCAACTTTGCTGCATTGTTGCCAATGGATGGGGCTATGCATTGTAAAATCTTGGATGAGAACCTTCTTCTCTCAGCCAGAACAATGAAGATGGGTCGTGGATGGGTCTTCCAACATGACAATGACCCAAAATATATGGCCAAGGCAACAAAGGAGTGGCACAAGAAGAAGCACATTAAGACCATGGAGTGGCCTAGCCAGCCTCCAGACCTTAATCTTATAGAACATTTATGGAGAGAGCTGCAACTTTGAGCAAGCAACAGCCAAGAAACCTTAAGCATTTAGAGAAGATCTGTAAAGAAGAGTAGACCAAAATCCCTCCTGAGATGTGTGCAAACCTGGTAACCAACTACAAGAAACGTCTTACCTCTGTGCTTGCTAACAAGGGTTTCTCCACCAAGTACTAAGCCATGTTTTGCTTGGGGATCAAATACTTATTTTACTCACTGAACTCAATTTATAACATTTGTATTATGTGTTTTTTATATGTATTCTATCTCTATCATTTAAAATATACCTATGATAAAAATGATAGACCCTTCATTTCTTTGTAAGTGGGCAAATTTACAAAGTCTGCAGGGGATCAAATCATTATTTTCCCCACTGTATGAGATTATGAGATCTAAAATCCACAGCATGTGAAAAAAAAAATTACTGTTTACAGTACTGGCAGCTCAAGCTACAAGACGGCTGATAGGGAGCAGGTTTCCCGTGTTCTATATCTGTACATAAGTGCCTAAACACAAAGTTGTCATGACATTAAACAGCACCGTCTTTCTAAACAGATCCGATGGACATTGACCCCTCAGCTTTAGAAGGCTTGGCTCTTCCAGTGCTGTACACATCCAGCCTGACCTTGTAAGTCAAGGTAATTCCCTCCCAGGATATTATGGGACACTTCAGGTAGCTCTGGTGCAGTAATCCCATTATGTATAGATGAGAGCAGAGGTATGCAGACTGCACAGCTTGTACGCACGTTCTATTGTGTTGCCTGTAGTTGTCAGGTCTACATGGCTCGCTCCCAGGATACTTTCTCAATAAAGCCTGTTTGGCATTTCATGGTAAAGAATAAAAAAAAAAAGGTTGAATAAAGCTTCAGAAACACTAGAAGAGTTAATAGCTTGCAGTCATTCACAAAAATTAAACTCACAACAAGGACACCCTTACAAAAACAACCTTTGTAAGCAAGTGTCATTCATTCCTGGAGCATTCAATGCCTTTGGTAAGGGTCAATGCAAGAATGTCAGTTCAGCAGAGATTTTCCACAGTAATGCTTCTTTGACGCTTAATTTATTGGGCATTGGAGGAGCTTTGAATATACTGCCCACACAAAGGCCTCACCATCACAATCCTGCTATACTGTCTAATACACGGGTGTAACTAGATGTAACAGTAAACTGTATGTACATTCACCTTATTCCAAATCATCTGATAATGCATTTACTGCCTGACAACATTGTAGAATGCCCTTCTTCTGCCTGTAACAGTGATCCAGTTATCTCAATTGTAGTTTGGGTCCCTTTTACCAAACAGGGAATCACCAGTTGAAAACAACAATATGGCCTCATACACACGGAAGTTTTTTGACGCCGGCGTTTTCTGCAGCTGTTAGTCAATGGCCCCATAAAAACGTCAGCGTTTTTGAGCTGTAGATGGCGTCAGCGTTAGTGAGCTGAAAGTATAACCCATGGCCATCGCGTTCTGAAGCTGTAACGTTTTGGCGTTTTTTGACGCCGCAAAACGCCAACAAACGCCAACTAATATTGTACCGGCGTTAACCGGCGTTTTTTGACGCAGACGTTTTTAGGTTGAAAAATAGCGGAGGGATGATTTTTTTTAAAAAAAACACCTATTGACGCCGACGCTCACTAACGCCGATGCAGAACGCCAAAAAACGCCAATTTTTTTTCCTTGACGTCGGGCCTGACGTTTTGTTTATTTTTCAAGAAACGTCCGTGTATATGAGGCCTATCAGTATTAGGCCTCACACACAGGACGTTTTTTGACTGTTTTTCAGCAGCTGTTTTTAGCTGCAGAAGTTTTTTTCTACAGTCAATAAACCCTCCATCATGTTATCCTATGTGTTCATGCATAGAGGCTGTTATCAACTGTTTTTAGCAGTGACGTTTTTGAGCTGTAAAAAAAAGCCCAAGAGCTGAGGGATTCTTTTGGACTGTTTTCAGCTGTTAAAACATTCAAACACTTAAAAACGTCCAAAAAACGCTTGAAAACATCAATCCCCAATGTTTTTGGAAGTTTTAGACCAATTGAAAAAAAACAAACAAAAAAAAAAAAACCGCTGGCCCTCTAAAAACTGGAAAAACGCAAAAAAAACGGCAGTAATATAACGCTGTTAAAGCGGACCCTCACTTCTATCTCCCTAGTTCCATCCATACCCCACTTTTTCTTTGCATTATTTTTTATATTATATCCAACCCCACTCCCTAGCCACCATTTTCACCAATGCAACAATAACATCTCCTGCTCTCATATCTACATCACAAATCCCAGGAGCCTGCAGGAGTAGGACAAACCATGGCCGCTGGGTGGAGTTGACACAGATCATCAAGGGTAGAGTGTCTGAACCCAGAGAAGGCAGCCAACTCACGAAGATGGATGTGGACCAGGATGGTGGCAAAGGACTGGAGCTGTCACACCTGAGCAGCAGATCAAACTAGGACAGCATTGGATCAGCTGGACAGGTGAGTAGGTGAATTGAGGACAATGGTGCATAGCATTGTATGACATCACATGATAGGTAAGTGGGGGTAAAAAAATATATACAAATAAAAGGCAGAGGTACCTCTTTAATTGATGATTTGTTTATTTTCCAGTTTGAAAATATACTGAACAGGCTTTCTCAACCAGGGTTCCTCCAAAAGCAGTGAGCAATGACAGATTGATCTCCTATCTACAATGACTACCAGGGAGGCAGTTCCCACCGACATTCAATATAAGCGGTTACTTCTACACTGACAACCAGAGCAAGAGTTTTTCCATCAACCACCAATATAAGGGCATATCGCCACTTACCACCTATTTAAGGGGACACTTTTCCAGTGCTGACTAGTGAGAAGAGACACTACAATTTTCACAGTCTGTACTACTTTTCTGGCCATCATTAATCAATCATTTTCATGGTTGACATATAGAACAATGGAGGGTAAAAAAAATATTTGGCTCTGGGTGTGTCATAGGCCCCTTTCACGCGAGCGATCCGATCAGGTCCGCCTCTCAGCTTTTTAGGCGGAGCTGATTGGACCCTCCAGTCTCTTCTATGGAGAGGTGGATATCAGAGGACACATGTCGCTTAAAACCCCCATAATCCGATCCAGTCCTCCCAAAAACAGATGGATGGTAGTCCTATTCCCCATTCGTCCAGCAGATCGGATCGGTTCACATCGGATGGAAACGGACAGGCGTATATGATTGCCCCATAGAGGAGAGCAGGACTGTGTCCATATCCACTCTGCATAGCTGAGCAGACATGGTCCTGTCATCCGCCTGGTCAGCGGAGATCAGTGGAGAGATCCACCGCTGAGCAAGTGGATTCTGCTTAGCGGAGGCACCCATGTGAAAGAGGCCATATTCTTTATTCCTTTGTATACAACTTTAACCACTTATTGATCTGCTATTTTACTGTAAAATGTAGATATAATAATTTTTAACAGGGGTTGCTTGAGACATCAACATTTTTTAAGGGTTCCTCCAGGGTAAATGGTTGAGAAAGGCTGGTGAAAAATATAACAATCAAATATGAATTTTATGCAAAACTGAGAGCAAATGAAAGCAACAAATCCAATGTCAGTTGTCAGTCTAGGGCAGATCAGAAGATGAAAGCTGTATCCAATTGGTTACTGTGGGCAACACCACTATATTCTGATACATCATGTCGCCAAGCATCTGATAATGTCTGTTGCCTTAACATAAAAAGAAAAAAAAGTACTCAAAAAGGAATTGGAGCGTTCCTATGGAATTTAACATTTAGGACTGTGTTGACTCATTAAAGTGAGATAAGGTATGACTGCTAAGAAATAATGCATTAACTCCAGGGTTATAGACAGTGTATATCCCTTCTCATCACAAAATGTGTTTTTTTCAGTGCTGGTCTCTTCATCTAGTTACAGCAAGCACTTTACAGTGGATTCCTTCCATAGCACATTAGATGTGCAGTGATTTGATAAAACCAATGTTCAGTCTGAATGTCATTGCATCAATAAATATAACGGGAGTTACTACTTAGAAACTGTGACTTTGCGGAATTGTCTCCGTCCCAGCATATTCTGTGGAGGTCCATTCTTCTGGTTTTGTCCATGTCCAGGAAGGCACGTCGGTGCCAAAAGTATCCACAAATAAAGAATGACACATGTCCAACAAGAGGCCACCTTGATCCAAAACGTGGGCCAGCTGCCATGGGTAAAGATGGACTCCAGAGATGAATCTTCATAGCTACAAAGGAAAAGGAGCAGCATAAGAACACACTGATCTTCAAACATTAGTCATACTGATAATTAAACATTACTCATATATAAGGTGTGAGGTGTTTGAATAGATTACCATGGTGTGTGACCTTATGAATACACAGTGAACACCTCGCTGTACTCTCTGGGGTAAACATTTCTCTGCTTTAAGGAGCACCTATTGTGTTGGAGAAAACAATATACTGCAAACGAGAAAAGGAGGAAAGGTAGACATTGTCCTTATTTTTCCTCTTTGCTTTGGAAATACTTTGGAAAGGTAATATTAAAGCTCCAGGTGTGATCTATATATATATATATATACATTGGTCCAGCTTGGCACAATGCAAGTATGTAAGTATGTACACCAATCAGTCATAGCATTATGACTACCCACAACAAACTGATGAGGCATGGACTCCAATACACCTCTGAAGGTATGCTGTGGTATCTAGTACCATGCTGTCAATCATAGATCCTTAAAGTCCTGTAAGCTGTGAAGTAGGGCCTATTATTTTAAAGAAAAAAATATACTACAAAAGGAGAAAAGCAGGAAAGCTAGACATTGCCCATGTTTTTCCTCTTTGCGTTGGAATATTTTGGAAGGGTAACATTAAAGTGGTTCTAAAGCCTAAAGGTTTTTTTTACCGTAATGCATTCTATGTATTAAGGTAAAAAACCTTTTCTGTAACAGAATCCCCGCCATTTAAGCGCTAGGTAGTGAGAAACGTGTCAACTTTGTCCCCTGCTCCCACAGTGTTTGGTTTACTGCATGTGGTATTTTTATAGGTACAATAAAGTGGGTGATGTTTTCAGAAGTACAGCCACTTATATCTTATTTGTTTCCATTTTGCATGGCTGGATGAGTGGAGCTGGCACCCAAGGAGAGGTAGAGTGGATTGCAGTGGCGGATCCACCTGGAACAGCAGCATATACATCATATACTGTATATACAAGAGTGTTTAGGAGCCTGGTGTTGATGATGAGAAGGGGGCCTATGGTGGTCCTACATACAAACCACCAACTGATCCTGAAGGGTAAGACTAGTATTAAAACAGCAAGGGGCAACCATGCTTCCAGCCTTCTTGCTATGAATTACCAGCCTGTGTATCTGATGTACTGAGATGAGTTAAGGTCATGGCATATTTTGTTGTTCATGAACTAACCTAAACATATTTTGATCTGAATCCAAAAAAAAAATGCTTTGATCATCTTTACAAAAAAAAAAAAAATCTACAATTTGATTCGCTGTTACTTGCTGGAAGGTTCACAAGTAACGCACGTGGGAGAAGTCATTCCACTCTTCAGATAATTAAACTGGGACATGGCCAACTTTTCTATACTGCACTGCAGAGAAGGCCATATCTGATAGCAATGAGCTGCTTTATGCTATATGTCTCTACACATTCCAGGCATGTGCATTTTCCTGATTATTGCAAAACACTCCTAAACTTACTCCACACAAACCCATGCTTAAGTCAGACCAAGTATAATAACCACTTTGCAGAATCTACAGTATCATCAGATCATAAGATACCAGCAGGTACACTCAGTTCTCTTAGTTTGCTCACAGACCTCTTTGAACAGGTTAATGTAATGTTCAGAATGTCAGAGTATGTCTAAAAAACGCTCTCTACCCTCCAACATTCCAAGTGAGAACATCTTTACCTATTAGTAAGTTACCCAGGCACCTGAACACTCCACAGTTCGGTGCAAGGAGGGGAATGGGGAAACTGTGCCTACACCGAAAAACATCAAGTGTAGAGATGTGTAAATCAAGTGCATCGTGGGGGCACAGAAGTGCCCAGGGTAGTCCCCCAAATTGGCCACTAGATATAATCATATAGTTGGGAGCCCTGTAGTGAAGAGTAGGTTGTGTAGGTGCCTAGGCAGCCCCTAGAGGTCACCAGAGTGGTGAATGTAACATATCATAGATATCTAGTAACTGCCAGCCCTGCCCCTGCCAGTGTGGGGCATTTTGGGTAAGAGGGCTATGTATGCATAGTCAAATGGGAGTCAACCTGAGATGTTGATCATGGGAAGCAGTGCAATGGATCAAGGCATGCAAAGCTGTACTCTTTGAGGCTGTAGCTTCTGGGAGCTTCTTTTTAGGGAGGAAACATGTGGAGAACTAATGGGGGGCTACTCACATCCCCTTTGTTTTGCTCTGGCAAAACTCCTAAAGGATTGGGCTGCTCCTGGACTCGGTTCTAATTTTTTCTGTTTTCTATTTGCAATGAAGGAATGTGTCATCACCTCGGGGAGGACTGAAAGGATGTAAATCAACTACATTTCAGTAAAGAGTTGAAATGCTTCTGATATGTGGTCTCTTCCTTCTCCTAACCTAAAGATGGGACCATCTTCTGGAAACAACACTTGTGCTAGGTGAGGCTGCTATTCAGGTCCATTGCCATAAGGCCTGAGGAAGGTATGGAACAGACTACTGGTGGTGCTGGTTAGGCCACACTAGGGGCCTCTTAGAGGTGTCTCTGTGATGGTGCTCAGGGGAAGTTCATGTGCCAATAGTGTCACAGTCAGCCTTTCTCAACCTTTTTGTCCTAGAATAACCCCTGAAAAAAATGTCAAGTCTCAGGGAACCCCTGCTAAAACAAATTCATTGGGGGTCAGTTGGAAAAATGTCAGCTGGTTCTGCCAAGTGGTGCTGATCTAAGAAATATGCAAGCACAGGTCAATTAATCACAGCTGAAGGAACTCCTTGCAACCTTTGGAAGAACTCTTTGGTTCCACAGAACCCTGGTTGAAATTGATTGGTTTAAGGGTACCCACCTATGAACCTAAAGTACAAGTGCTCCCTCACTGCAAGTGTCCCCAGCACACAACTTGTCCGCTACACAACACAAGCATAGGTTCATTTTTTCAATACAAAATTATCCTGATTCTTCCTTTTACCTAAGGCAGTCAGCAGTGGCAACCCGTTATAGGATATTGTGCCAAGTTCAGCAACCTATAACACATTCGGTATTCCATCTGTTCCTATGTGCTCATAAATAAGTTACCTCACTGCACAATAGTACTCACTTCACTTGCCCAGGGATCAGGAGCAGACTTGATTTCAATATATCAAAGGAGTGTTCTGTTATAATTACAGAACAGAGTATGCAAAATCCAGATTTACATGCTTCTGACAGATGATGAAATATTAAAGTACTGACAAACTGCACTCCCAGCTGGTATGAAGCATATTGTGTGTTATTTTGAAACTCTACCTGATAAGCTAAGATTAGCCACACTGACCAAAAGAGCATCAAGGCTAACATTCCAGGACAACTACCAAATTGTTAACAGCAAAATAATATGGAACATTAAAGGATAAGTTCACATTTGTTCACTTTTTTCCCCTAAATTCCAGCTCCCCTATGTACCAATATTACATTCATGTACTTTTCTTGCAAAAATATCAAAGCTTTCCATTAAATCTACAGACACTTACCTTACTGTCCTCCATGTTTCTAAACATATCCATTGCTTCTGCCTTACTTCCTGGACACACTATAGGTCATGACACAGGAAGGAGTTGACCAGCTGACCTCATTAGCACACAACCAGCATCATCCACCCTCCTACCTATCCACCCATTCCCAGCTGCACATTTTTTAAATGAAATGCAATCAATCAGTGATCATCCTTCTCACTAAATACACAAAATACAATCAGATTGCATAGTGTATGGCCATCTTTATACAAGTACATAGGAGGGAGTGGACAGAAACACTCAGCTGTCAAGCCCCGTTTACAACTCTGCATTCCCAGGGCGTTTTGGAGCATTTTCACTCATTACACATAGGGCAGCCCATCCACCTGAATGGGCTGCCCTACACGCAGCAATTGCCCCAAAGAAGCTTCAGAACTATTTTTTAGAGCATAGCTTGGTGCATTTTCTTAATGCAGTGCATTTCTGCAATGCAAGGAAACACACAGATGTGAATGGAGCCTCACTGTTTAAGTGTTAACACACCAATTTCACTTTCAGGACCCATTCACATCTAGCATAGCGGGAGCGATCATTTTGTGTCTATTTTTTCCTGTGACACACATAGGGCAGCCCGTTGATTTCAGTTGGCTGCACTACATGTGGCTTATGGGACATCGGTGGCGGCTCCTCCATAGAGGGCGCCCGTGAGCCGCCCCCCCCCCACCCCCCGCTGGATGTGAAAAAAGAAAATAGGCCGCTGGGACAGCTTTTTTTGGGCCATTTGCTGTCTGCTGGCAGCAGTTCCCAAAGCCCATTGGTCAGCCTTTAAAGTGTATCTGTGTGCGCCAGCGAGGAGCACAAAGATACACTGATTGGCTCTGGCCTCAGTCACTGTCCTCCAGCCAGTGACTGATTAGTCAGATCATGGGGGCGGGGGCGGGACTGGCGGACATGCTGGTGCTTGGACTGGGAGTGTCCAGCATACACGCCTGTGATTCCCACTGGCCGTGTGTGTGTGAGAGTGTCCTGACTGAGGTACCATTATACTACTGTGTACTGGCTGTGATATACCCCTACCTGTGTACTGACTTCATACTGTGTACTGGCTGCATACTGTGTACTGGCTACATGCTGTGTACTGGCTGCAATATACCCCTCCTGTGATGCTGAGCTGTATACTCCTGACACAATATGTGGAATACAGGGGACGGAGTGGGTGGATTCTATAAGGGGTGGGGCTTATGAGAAGTAGGAGGGGTCAAAAAGGCAGGGTGGGGCCATCCTAAATGTTCACCAGCTGCCACTGTAGGACATTTTGGCGTTTTATCGGTTGAGCGTTTTTACTGTGCCTTTTGCAGCATTTGCCACTCGTTTTTCCACATGGCAAAATGTGTGTTTGTTGTGCCATTAACAATTAATGACACTGAAAGCCAAACTAGTAATTTTTGGTGTATAAAGATGACCATACACTATACAATCTGATTTAGATCTGCCATCAATTATGTAGTGCAAGGGTCTGCCTGGTTGGATACAGAGTGATTGGCTAGATAGGTGTTTCCTCCTATTATATAAATTTGGTAAATCTTAAGGAGATTGTTAAATCAGATTGTATAATGTAATGTATGGCCACCTTTATACACCTAAAATTACTAGTTGAGCTTTCAGTGCCATTAATTGTTAACCGCACACCAAACACAGAAGCAAACACACATTTTGCCATGTGAAAAAACGAGTGGCAAATGCTGCAAAACGCGCCGTAAAATACACGCAACCCACAAAACGCCAAAATGTCGCATGAGCCACATGTAGTGCAGCCAATTGAAATCAACAAGCTGCCCTATGAGTGTCATAGGAAAAACGAGACACAAAACTTGCGCTTCCACTATGCTAGATGTAAATGGGGCCTGAAAGTGAAATTGGTGCGGTAACACAAGAACTATGAGGCTCCATTCACATCTGTGCATTTCCTTGCATTTCAGAAATGCGCTGCACCAAAGAAAAAAAAAAAATTGCAGTAAAAAACGCAACAAGCTCCGCTCTAGAAAAAAATTCTGAAGCTTCTTTGGGGCGATTGCTGGATTGGTGGATGGGCTGCCCTATGTGTGATGAGTGAAAATGCTCCAAAACATCTCCCCTTCCCCTCGCTAAAAAAACCCCCAAAAAAACACTTGTGGGAATGTAAGTTCCCGCTATGCAGAGTTGTGAAAGGGGTTTGACAGCTGAGTGTTTCTGTCCACTCCATCCTATGTACTTGTATAAAGATGGCCATACACTGTGCAATCTGATTGTATGTTGTGTATTTAGGGAGAAGGGTGATCACTGATTGATTGCATTTCATTTAAAAAACATGCAGCTGGGAATGGGTGGATAGGTAGGAGGGTGGATGATGCAGGGTGTGTGCTAATGAGGTCAGCTGGTCAACTCCTTCCTGTGTCATGACCTAAAGTCTGTCCAGGAAGTAAGACAGAAGCAATAGATGTTTGGAAACATGAACAAGGAGAAGCAAATTAAGTGTCTGTAGATTTAATGGAAAGCTTTGACATTTTTTCAAAAAAATTACATATATTATTATGGAATATTGGTACATAGGGGAGTTGGAATTTAGAAAAAAAACCAAAGGTGAACTTATCCTTTAAAGCCGAACTCCAGGTTTGATCTTTGTTGGGTACTTACATTGGTCCAGTTTGGCACAATGTAAGTATGCATATTATATACCTGATGGGTCACTGAAGAAGCTGACTATCACTGTAGCAGCTGTGATCTTCTGGGCCCTGTGCCAAGTGGCTTCAACTCTGTACATTGCCCACAGGGGGCCACTTACTAGGCACTGCCGCCATTCACAGATCACCTTATATTTTTTTTAATGAACACAAAATGTTCTCTGATTGGTCAAGGTGGAGAGGAGTGTTGATGAAGTCACAATCTCCACTTTCTCCAATCAGAGCATACTATGGCCCCCACCCAGTATTGATTGAAAAAAAATACAAAGTGCTCTGTGAACAGCGGTATTGCTGAGCGACCAAAGTGCAAGAGCAAGTGCAGTGCGCATGCGCCAATCATGTCACCAGCCTCTACAAATGTGAATATCTCCTAAACGGTGTCACTGTTCCTGAGGCTCGAATCACACCTAGGCAATTTGAATCGCAGTGATTCTGCCCACGATATTAAATGGCAAATTGCAGGACGCATTTGCACTGCCATTACCTCAATCGTGGTGCGATTTTAGGGTGTGATAAATTGCGCTGCAGTTGCAGCAAATTGCGGCGCTGTCATCCAAAAGCAGCTCCTGCCTTTTTTTGAGCGACACGCTTAGTGTGTTGCGATTTTGTTGCCATTGCACCAATCGCACCATGATTGGGGTGCCATTAAGAAGTAATAACATGGCAAATGCGTCATGATGTGGCAACCCTAATTGTCACTGCTGCTGGAGCTTCCATCTTCGCCTGGTCTTCCTTCTGGTTTTGCGGCATCTGGCTGTTTAAATGGCTGGAGCCACTGTTGCAGCACAGTGCACTCAATGGATGGGCATACTCCAGTATGTCGCCCATGCAGAGTGCAGTGCGCATGCACCAATCATGTCACCAGTCTCTACAAATGTGAATATCTCCTAAACGGTGTCACTGTTCCTAAGGCTCAAATCACACCTAGGCGATTTGAATCACAGGTGGAATCGCCGTGATCCTTCCCACGTTATCAAATGGCAAATTGCGGGATGCATTTGCGATGCCATTACTTCTTAATGGCACCCCAATTGCGGTGCGATTTTGGGGTGTGATAAATTGCGCTGCAGTTGCGGCAAATCACGGCGCTGTCGCCCAAAAGAAGCTCTTGCCTTTTTTTGAATGTGTTGCGATTTTGCTGCGATTGCAGACTGATAAATCGCACCGCGATTGGGGTGCCATTAAGAAGTAATGACATGGTAAACGCGTCCCACGTTTTGCCACGATTTGGAATTGCAGGCAGAATCGTGGCGATTCCACATGCTATTCAAATCGCCTAGGTGTGAATGGAGCCTCAAGGTAAGCCTTGTTACAAGCTTACCTGTAGGCAAAAGTCATAAAGCGGACTTTACTAGCGCTTTAAGAGACGAGCTTCTGCACTCGCTGAACCCTCCCACATGAGAATGTCAATAGGCGCAATAAATGAGGTATAAGAGCTCTTGTATCTAAACATACAGTAAATCACAGGGAGTCATTTCTCAGCCGGCCTCTTGAGCAGCACAGCAGGAGGACTAAGCACCTGAGAATGTGCGGAATGCGCACCTGAACCAGTTGGTGAGCGTCATCATCACATAGAGAGAGGCGAGCACAAATACAAAGTGGAAGAAAGAATAACTGTAGATTACACGTTCCCGCTCATCGTGAATCACCGCCTGTCCGCCACTGGCATCCGTCCCTTCTTCACAGCTCCGTTCCCCTAATAGACAGGAAGTACATTGTGACCGGTGTAAATCTGATACATAGTTACACATCAACATATATATAAAAAATAAAAACAAACCTGGAAAATAACCATAACCAATATGTACCAATATGCAGAACCATTTGGTATACCCATAACATATTTAACTATTTTATCCACCAAAAGA
The DNA here is from genome assembly GCA_018402905.1 of Glandirana rugosa. NCBI lineage: Eukaryota > Metazoa > Chordata > Amphibia > Anura > Ranidae > Glandirana > Glandirana rugosa. The sequence goes on along the minus strand of BLSH010188218.1, from coordinate 759,517 downwards.
TATGCGACTCTGTTCAGCCAGTCTTATGATTTGGAGACCTCCATCACACTGCATGGCCAGAAAAGTGACAACAATGTTTCCTAGTTGTAGCTGACAGCATCAACCTCCACCTCCAGCCTGCTTCTTCACCTCGGTCCAATAATATAGGAAGCTACACACTCAGAAAATGCGGAATAACAATTCTGGTTATCCAGTGTAGCATGACTGTGTAAATTACATGATTGGCTGATTGGAATTACAAATAATTTGGCAGGTAAAATATTTCACATCTATGTATTTCAACTGTGCATTTAAAGCTCCAGGCTTCTTCAGAAAAAAATAAGTCAGCAGCTACAATTACTGTAGTTGCTGATTTTTAATATTAGGACTCTCATCTGTCCAGGAATCCAGTGGTGTCCCCACCGAGCCAATTTTTCAATCGGCTCACGGGTGCTGCCGCCGCCATCTTGACTAAGGGAAGCCTTGCAGCTTCACAGACGGTTTCCTAATGCACATGTGCTAAGCGCACTGGGTGGGGGGTGGTTGGAGCAGACAAGCAGAGCTTCCCCTTTTTTATCATTCTTTAATCACTTGCTGTCCAGGGAAATATTTTAAAGTGCTATTAAAACCCAAAAGCAAACATTTATTAAATTGAAGCTTACCAATTCTTAGATATGGTGGCTGCATTCTTTTTTTTGTTTTTTTTGTTTTAGGCTTTGTTTCTTCTATTTTCATGTGGTGATTCAGCCAGTAAGTCTGTTGTTTTTCAAAAGAACAAGCTCTCAAGCAGAATGTATCAGTTACAGAAATGAGACAAAACATTTAACCACTTGCCTATTGGGCACTTATACTCCCCTCCCTGCCCAGGACAATTTTCAGCTTTCAGCACTGTCGCACTTTGAATGACAATTGAGCAGTCATGCAATGCTGTACCAAAACAAAATTGTTATCACATTTTTGAAAAAAAAAACATTTTTTTCACTTCATAGTTTGTTCAAAAATTTTGCAAACAGGTAATTGTTTTCCTTCACTGATGTTTGCTGATGAGGCTGCACTGATTGGCACTGATGATGTGGCAATGATGAAGCAGCACTGATGGGCACCGGTAGGCTGCACTGATAGGCACTGATGAGGTGGCAATGATGAGGCTGCACTGATGGGTATTGATGAGGTGGCACTGGTGGGCCCGGTGAGGAGGCACTGATAGGTGGCACTGATAGGCGGCACTAAAGGGCACTGACAGGCAGCACTGATTAGCACTGATGGGCAGCACTGAAGGGCACTGAGAGGTGGCACTGATGGGTACTGGTAGGTGGCACTGGTAGGTGGCACTGGTATGTGACACTGACGATGAGGCGTTGATTGGCAGCACTGATAGGCGGCACTGATGGACACTGAAAGGTGGCACTGGTGGGCACTGATAGATGGCACTCATGGGCACTGATTAGCAGCACTTGTGAGAACTAATAGGTGGCACAGATCGGGACTGATGTCCCTGTTACACAAGCTGGTTACTGGCTTTATTCTTTTCTCCTGATCGTGAGGAGAAAAAAAGCCGATAACCGGCTCCTGTTTACTTCCTGATTAGCTGCCATTGGCTTGGAGGAAGAGGTACCACCTTGAATTGCTTCAGTTCCAATGTGGACAGGTTCATCTGGTGGCTCAGATGAAGAGGTACCATCTCAAAACGTGTCAACCAATCCAATGTGGACAGGTTCATCTGATACGGACTACCACATATGTGAAGTAGATTTACGGACATGCCTGTATCAGGAGTTTGTGAGTACCATTTTATTGATTTTTATTAAATTTCGTATGAAGTATAATGTGCTAGGCCGGTGCGCCCTCTGTCTGTGTTTTCACTTTAGTGCTTTGGGATGTCCCCAGTCCGGAGAGGGCAGCAAGGTGGCACATATCCTTATACAACAAGTCAAGGATTTGGACAAACATCCGAGTGAGGCTCCAATCTTCGAGCGCAGGATAGGAGTTTATGTTTTTGTGGAAGTTATTGGCTGACAGCTGATCACATGGTAAAGGGCCTACTGTTATCACCCCTTTACCCTGTTCTGTGATCAGCCAAGTCCGAAGCGCCCCCTGGCACTGGAAGCCTGCACTGTAACCGTCATTTGGCTATAGCATGGGTGGAAAATGGTTAACACTAGTAGGGGTACGTACAATGATCAGATTTTATTTAGTTGTGTCAAACTTTGATGTGAAAAGGAAAAAAAAAACAGTTACTGTAACTGCTTTTAACCAGTTCAGATCCGCGCTGTAGCCAAAGGATGGCTACAGCGCGGTTCTTTCGCAGCCGCTACACGCTGCGTGGGCGTGCCCGCGGGTCGGGCGGACCCGATGTCCGCCCGAGACCCGCCAATCACCTGTAACAGCTGCAGAACGGATAACCGCCAATGTAGACACGGCGGTTCTCCGGTCTGTGAGAGGGGACATAAGAGATCTACTGATCCCTGTCACTGGGGTCAGTTAGATCTGTTATGTCCCTGCTAGCCCCACCCCCATACAGTTAGAACACATGCAGGCAACACAGTTAACCCCTTCACTGCCCCCTGCAGGTTAATCCCTTCACTGCCAATGACATTTATACAGTAATCATTGGACACTTACATTTCTGATCGCTGTATAAATGTCATTGGTCCCAAAAAAGTGTCAAAAATGTCCGACATGTCCGCTGCATTATCGCAGTCCCGATAAAAATTGCAGATCACCACCATTACTAGTATAAAAAAAAAAAAAAAAGTAAAAAATGCCATAAATCAATTCCCATAGTTTTTAGATGCAATGACTTTTTCGCAAACCAATCAATATACGCCGATTATGATTTTTTTTTACCAAAAATATGTAAAAGAATATATATTGGCCAAAACTGATGAATAATTTATATTTTTATATTTTTTTTTTGATATTTATTATAGCAAAAAAGTAAAAAATAGTGTTCTTTTTTCAAAATCGTCGCGCTTTGTTTGTTTATAGCACAAAAAATAAAAACTGCAGAGGTGATCAAATACCACTAAAGGAAAGCTATATTTGTGAGAAAAAAAATGATAAAAATTTTGTTTGGGTACAACGTCGCACGACCGCGCAACAGTCATTCAAAATGCGATAGCGCTGAAAGCCTAAAATTGGTCTGGGCAGGAGGGGGGTTTAAGTGCCCAGTAAGCAAGTGGTTAAAGTGTTAGCTGGAGTTTGGCTTCAGTTTGTTAATGTATTTAAATTTGCTAGTACATCCAACACCCCCCCCCCCCCCCGCCCAGAATGACAATGCTACTGTCCAAATGTGCTCCTTCATCCAGAATGGGGGGACTCGAATACAGGAGGTGTGTTACTGGCCAGATCACCAGGTGAAAAATGTGGGGAAAAAAAATAAAAGGAATGCAGTGTAAATTTTCAGGAAAAAATACAATAATATAAATTTTAGTGCACACAAACACAATATAATACCTATATTTTTTTTTAAATAAAATCCAAAGGATGATGTTTTGTTGAATAAATAGATACCAAACATTTCAAGACTCAAAATTGCATGCGCCCCTGAAATGGCAACAAACTAACATTTTTCAAGGGGGCCACTTTAAAAGCCCCTACAGGTTATTATTGTGGAGTTAGGGCACATCGCTGCTGACAGTAGCGAGCCCTGTGTTGTTTACCTACACAGGGCTCTCTTCTGTCTTTCGCTCAGCCGATTGGTGGGTTCCGGCCAGAAATCATTGGCCGGGACCGCCTGATCGGCTTGTACTGTAACAAATGGCAGCACAGCCAGGGCACGGGCGTCCCTACCCAGAAGTACAAAATCACGTACATGTATGTGATCCAGCGCAGCAGGGCCGCCCTGCCACAGTATAACTGAGGTGAGCGGTCCTGAAGCGGTTAAAGGATTGGTAAGCAGCAATATTATACATTTTTGCTTTTGGGCTACAAAACACTTTAAGATATTAGTGCACCATATAGGAAAACAGTAGCAGTGATAGTTTAGCCATTATTCATTCTTGCGTGATACGATTCTTACTTTTGACTTGAACATCTCACTGATACGTTTGGTTTTCTGATTGTTATTGGGGTCAAATCTGAATTCAATTTTCATCATGGTGATGGAAACATTTTAAAGAGCAGGATAGAAAATTTTTCTTGAACAAAGAAATTTCTAACACTGTATGTGGTCTTCATTCAATAAAATCCATTCATTCCAAAATTAAATGGTAAAAGCAAAGAACAATTTTAAATACTTTGAGCCCTGGTTCACATTGTTATGATTTGGCATGCGATTTGACATGCCAAATCGGCAGCAATTGCTGGCAATGGCACCGTCCTAAACGGTGCGATGCTGCACTAATTTCAAAAAGTAGTTCTTGTACTACTTTTTGCGATTTCAGGTGTGAATTCCATAGGCGTCTGTGCAGAAACCCCGTACAGATGCCTGTGAAATTGCGACTGACATGCGGGAAGGAAATTGTGGGATTACCATTTCATTCCTGCACTCATTGTGAACCTGGGCTCAAATGACCTTCATCAAGCCATCAAATGTATTGTGAATTTTCATATGAATGTTTATTTGAACTAATGCATGGTTCACAGACATGCGCACAGGGTGTGCCAGGTGTGCCCTAATCATCATAATTCCCCCTTCTGCTTGGCTGCAGAGAAAGGGACAGGGGAATCTCTGTCCACGGTCCCTTTCTCTGTCTCAAAAGTGAGACATCAGGGGTCTAGACCCCTGATATTTCACCAAAGCCTCCCAGTAGGGCTCCTAAATAAAAAATAATAAAATATAATGTTGTAA
>BLSH010188218.1:742820-754736 GCA_018402905.1 Glandirana rugosa | reverse complement strand
CGAGACATATGACAATATACCACTGAGACATATGACGATAGACCACTGAGACATATGGGGATAGACCCCGAGACATATGGGGATAGACCCCTGGTGGGGGGGGGTAGGATTTTAAAGGGGTCGGCGGTGACCTCAACTTAGGGGTCCGACGTTATTTTTGACTGTCCACAAGATTAGGGATAAGATAGGTTTCGATTTTTTTTCAAAACGGAAATCAATGTGAAATTTCACCAACATTTGGGAAATGTTGGTGAAATTGGATGTCCATTCGGATATTATTTCATGGACATCCAATGCACTTATAAAGGATTTGGACGTGTCAAATCCTCTATAAGTGACATATATGAGAACGCGGCTGCAGTAACCACGTACGTGTCAATTCTTTGCCGGGCGGTACGGCAAAGAAGTGATCGTAACACGACACTGACCAGCCCCCCCCCCCCCAATTGGGTGCCTAAAAAAAAAAATGTGACTGGCCATGCACGCGGGAGCCACCAGTCACAGCACAATGCTAGTGAAGAAACGGCATGGCGGGCCGTTTCTTAACTGTGCATGCACCAATGACGTCGGCGCAAGAGTATATACAGTGAATATCTCCTAAACTGTGCAGGTTTAGGAAATATTCACGTAACCTACAGGTACTTTATTATAGGCTTACCTGTAGGTTAAAGTGGTTGTAAAGGGTTTACAACCACTTTAAAGTGTAACTAAAGGCAAAACTTTTTTTTAGCTTTGGATAGAATAGGGATTAGAACACCTGTCAGTTTTTATTGCAGCCTGGGGATTCAACTCCAGTGGCGGCTGGGGAAATTTTAGGATGGGGGGGGGTGGTCCCCAGATAGGGGTATACAGAGCCCCAGATAGGGGTATACAGAGTCACCAGATAGCAGTATACAGAGTCACCATATAACAGTATACAGAGCCCCAGATAGCAGTATACAGAGCCCCAGATAGCAGTATACAGAGTCACTATATAACAGTATACAGAGTCACCAGATAGGGGTATACAGAGTCCCAGATAGGAGTATATAGAGTCCCAGATAGGAGTATATAGAGTCCCAGATAGGGTATACAGAGTCCCAGATAGGGGTACACAGTCATCAGATAGGGGGATACTGAGTCCCAGATAGGAGTACACAGTCACCAGATAGGGTATACAGAGTCCCAGATAGGGGTATACAGAGTCCCAGATAAGGGTATACAATCACCAGATAGGGTATACAGAGTCCCAGATAGGGGTATACAATCACCAGATAGGGTATACAGAGTCCCAGATAGGAGTATACAGAGCCACCATATAGCAGTATACAGAGTCCCAGATAGGGTATGCAGTCACCATATAGGGTATACAGAGCCACCATACAGCAGTATACAGAGTCCCAGATAGGGTATACAGAGTCCCAGATAGGAGTATACAGAGCCACCATATAGCAGTATACAGTCACCAGATTGGGTATACAGAGTCACCATACAGAAGTATACAGAGCCCAGATAGGGGCTCGCGGCACTGACAGAAGAAGTTGGGACAAGTCCCACACTTACCCCATCTAATAGCAGGCTGACAGTGTGCACTGTGCAGAGCTCGGTTTGAGGACAGCATGCTGGAGTGGATCGTCTGGGTGTCGGGACTGAAACCCGGCGGAGTGCTGCGCCTGCATGAGTAATCACGCAGCCAGTATGTCTGCCACAGTCCCGCCCCTGCCCACAGCATCCAAAGCCAGTCAGTCACTGGCTCAGGGCAGCCAATCGGACTATGTGTGTGCACCTGTTCAGCGCACATACATAGTCTTTTATGACTGACCAATCAGCTCACTACTTACTGTCAGCAGACAGCAAGGAGCCGAGAGAAAAAAAAAGTCAATATACCGGCATCTCCTTTAGGGAGTCTGGTTGACTTTTTTTTTCTGGTCAGAGCAGGGAGGTGGCGCCCAAGCGCCCCTTATTGACCGGCCGCCGCTGTTCACCTCTCTATCTGTCCTCTTTACCATTAACATTGAAAGTGAAACTAAAATAAATTACCCAAATTTTGGGCTGTCCCCAGAAAAGTAATAGAGGGGAAATCTTCCAATGGGTACACTAGTTCTGGTGAGCTGGGGGTCCCAAGAAAATCCCTGGATTTACAGGGATTTCCCCTCACTTTCTGTTTAGCTATGGTACAGGAAATGAAGAGAAATCTCCGCAATGGGACACAGATGGAGAAAAAAAATCTAACGGGTTATAAGCCTCCCTTGCTCTATCCAAAATGATAAAAAAATTTTGCCTATAGTTTCTCTTTAAATCTTGAGTAATCCTGATGGCCACTACAACCAGTAAACAAAAGCCATACAGTATCTATGTATTGCACAATCCTACAGTAACTTCAATACTAAAAGAAACCTTCTTTAACCACTTGCCGACCGCCGACTGACGGCAACAAGGTGGCTCGCTATCGCAAACCGCACTCATTGCGGCGGCTGCGATAACTAGTACCAGGGGCGGACTGACCATTAGGGCACTCAGGCACTGTCCGAGGGCCCTTGGCCAGTAGGGGCCCCATGAGAGGCTCTTGATACTTCAGTTCCAAGGAATCTGTGCTCATTCAGGTGCCCAGTGCCGGATCCCAGGGTCCCCTCTCTGCTCTCACTCCAGGACCCCCTCTCTGCTCTCATCCCAGGGCCCCCCTCTCTGCTCTTATCCCAGGGTCCCCTCTCTGCTCTTATTACAGGACCCCTCTCTGCTGCCATCCCAGGGCCCCATCTCTGCTCTAATCACAGGACCCCTCTCTGCTCTCATTGCAGGACCCCCTCTCTGCTACTATCCCAGGACCACTTTCTGCTCTCATTCCAAAACCCCCTCTCTGCTTTCATCCCAGGACCCCTCTCTGTCTCATCCCAAAACCCCCTCTCTGCTTTCATCCCAGGACTCCTTCTCTGCTCTCATCCCAGGACCCGTCCTTATCTCAGGGGTCCCTCTTTGTCCTTATCTCAGGGGTCCCTCTCTGTCCTTATCTCAGGGGTCCCTCTCTGTCCTCATCCCAGGTGTCCCCTAAGCACCAACTGTGGACAGTTTGGCGTGTTTACATTCACAGTTTGGGGGTGGTAAAACCTCATAGTTGAGCCCTGTTTTTACTCACCCCCAACCACACCCCCCTTAACTGCAGTAGCCAGGGGTGTACACATGATGCAGCAGCAGCAGGGATTATACACCCTGTCACGCTTGGCAGGTGTAGTGCCTGCCAAGTGTAAACCATTCAAGTGAATAGGGCTGCTCTGCAAAGGCCATGCAACCTTGGGGAAAGCGAAAAAAAGGCTAAAGCAGGCAGTGAGGAGGCGTTGTATTGCCTCCTCATCACCTGCTTAAACCCCTTGGATATCACACTAGCATGCTGCAGCTGCAGGCATTGCACATAGTTGCAGGGTGTGTGCAGAGTGGGACCCATTCACTTGAATGGGTTGCGATCACCCACCAAAAGCAACAGGGGTTTAATTCCTGTTGCAGCAAATGTACATCCACAGCTGCTGTCACTGCAGCTAAAGGGGTAGGGGCGAATGTATGTAATGTGGGCACAGTGCAATAAGTAGGTGGTGTTTTGTGTGGCTTGAGTGTGGACAGGGACACAGGGGGGGCCCCATGATCTCCTATTGCCCGGGGGCCCCATGGGTTGTCAGTCCGCCCCTGACTAATACTGTGAGCGCGCGCGCCACCGGAGGCACGCTCGCGCACTCACTGTGTTGGGGGGGGCAGGGAGAGGGTAGGGTGGACTCGATCGCTGCTGGCTACCCGCGATGGCCCCCCCGCAGTGAGAGAATGGAGGTCCGTGTATGTAAACACGGATCTCCATTCTAATAGAGGGGGAAGGGCTGTGATCACAGGTTTCCTGTATATGGAAGCCGTGATCACTCCCTTCCCCCTAGCAGCCCAGCCCACATACAGTTAGAACACTCCTAGGGAACACATTTAACCCTTAGAGTGCCCCCTGCAGTTTAACCCCTTCACTGCCAATGGCATTTACACAGTAATCAGTGCATTTTTATAGCACTGATCGCTGTATAGATGCCAATGGTGCCAAAAAAGAGTCAAAATGGTCCGACATGTCCGCTGCAATATTGCAGTACCGCTAAAAAATGCAAAAACCCCAGAAATGAATTCTTATCATCCGTAAACGCGGCAACTTTTGCGCAAACCAATCAATAAATGCCGATTGCGATTTTTTGTAACCAAAAATATGAGGAAGAATATAAATCGGCCAAAACCGATGAAAAAAATGTTTTTTATATTTTTTTTGGATTTGTATTTTAGCAAAAAGTGAGAAATATTGATTTTTTTGCAAAATTGTCGCTCTTTTTTAATTTATGGCAATCAGAAATGACACAGAGGGGATCAAATACCACCAAAAGAAAGCTCTATTTATGGGAAAAAAAGGACGCAAATTTCCTTTGGGTACAACTCCGCAAGACCGCACAATTGTCAGTTAAAGCGAAGCAGTGCCGAATCGCAAAAAGTGCTCTGGTCCTAAAGTGTGAAAATCCTTCCGGGGCTGAAGTGGTTAAAAGGGGTTGTAAAGTCTCCTGGTTTTTCACCTTAACGCATTCTATGTATTAAGGTGAAAAACCTTTTTAGTGCAGTAGCCCCCCCAGAGCGCCCCTTTACTTACCTGAGCCCGAACCGATCCCGCACCGGGGACGAGCCTTGCACCTCTATCTGCCAGCTCTGGTCCTCATTGGATGAATTGATAGCAGGGGAGCTGCTGTCAGTCAAGTCCAGTGACGCGGGAGCTGTATGTGTGAATACGCACAACAGCAGGATTTGGGAGTGCGCCCTCACGGGTGACCACCAGGGAAAGCGCTTCCCTGACGGGTCACTCGATGTGAAGGAGGAGCCAAGATCGCTGCCAAAGGACCCCAGAAGAGGAGGTTTGGGCCACTCTGTGCAAAATCGCTGTTCAGAGGAGGTGAGTATAACATGTTTGTTTTGTTTTTTTTAAAAAAGGGAACCTTTAGTATCACTTTAAGTCTCAATTTCTCGTGCCTCTCCTTGTGCATGGCCTAGGGGAACATTTCTTTGCCAGCTCATCTCCATATACATTTTTTCTTTATGATAGATGTGCTAGTGACAGTTACTGAGATACTGACTGGTACTCCCTGTCTCTACAAATAAGAGAAAAAAAAGTCTGGGAACACATAATTATGGTACACAGTGGTGAGTAATAGAAACCCACAAATCACATCGTTACAGCTGTCTGGCACATGTCCTGAGCACGTATTATCTGGTGCAGGTACTTGTAGACAGATGTACATAAGGGCTCCTTGTGATAGCAGCTATATGGATGACACAATAACTTTGCCACCCTGAAAGATATACCTTTCATTCTTTCAACATTCAGTTTTTCTCAGCATGAAGTCATAAAACATGGCATTGGGTCCAATGGAATTCATTTTCCCATTGAAAGTATTCAAGATATGTCTTGCCTCTCAGTATGATATTAGCAGAGATAAACCAATCCACTAGTGCCATTTCTCAACAATTTTCCCAACATATTTGGGAATTTAGGGTTCTCTCAGTGACTGTTATTGTATTTATCTTCCATAATTTTATTAATAAGCACAATCAGAAGTGGGCACCAGATGTGGGGGACGTAACTAGTGACCAATGGGAAATGGCACTAGATGCGTTTCGTTCCAGCACCTTAAATGTGTGAGAGGGGCTATCCTAATTATATATATTCTTCTGCGTGTGCACTACATTCTCCTTAAAGTTCATAAAATGGGTCTCCTAATGGAACCGATCTGTCAGAAATGTAGTAGGGGTCATGAAGACTTTCTACCTTTATTCAAGTATTTCAAACTATTCTCACCTCTGATCCTAAACAGTGTATACTGGGTATAATAGATGAAGTAGGGTTGGAAGCACGATCTAAAGCAATGTTCCAGGCTTGCAAAATATTGCTGCTTCACTGTAAGGGTCCCAACCCCTCCCCCACTCCATAAGTTTACATACCCTGGCAGAATTTATGATTTATGATGAGAACACAAAAACATTTATTTTACTCATGGTTAGTGTTTGGCTGAAGCCATTTATTATCAAACCAACTGTGTTTACTCTTTTAAATCATAATGACAACAGAAACTACCCAAATGATCCTGATCAAAAGTTCACATACCCCAGTTCTTAATACCGTGTATTGCCCCCTTTAACATCAATGACAGCTTGAAGTATTTTGTGGTATTTGTGGATGAGGCTCTTTATCTTCTCAGGTGGTAAAGCTGCCCATTCCTCTTGGCAAAAAGCCTCCAGTTCCTGGAAATTCTTGGGCTGTCTTGAATGAACTGCCCGTTTGAGATCCCCCCAGAGTGACTCAATGATATTGAGGTCAGGAGACTGAGATGGTCACTCCAGAACTTTCACTTTATTCTGCTGTAGCCAATGACAGGTCGACTTGGCCTTGTGTTTTGGATCATTGTCATGTTGGAATGTCCAAGTACGTCCCATGCGCAGCTTCCTGGCTGATGAATGCAAATGTTCCTCCAGTATTTTTTGATAACATACTGCATTCATCTTGCTATCTATTTTGACTAAATTTCCTGTGCCTTTGTAGCTCACACATCCCCAAAACATCAGTGATCCACCTCTGTGTTTCACAGTAGGAATGGTGTACCTTTCATCATAGGTATTGTTGACTCCTCTCCAAATGTAACGTTTATGGTTGTGGCCAAAAAGCTAAATTTTCGTCTCATCACTCCAAATGACTTTGTGCCAGAAGGTTTGAGACTTGTCTCTGTGCTGTTTGGCGTATTGTAAGCGGGATACTTTGCGGCATTTGCATAGTAATGGCTTTCTGCTGGCGACTTGACCATGGAGCCCATCTTTCTTCAAGTGCCTCCTTATTGTGCAACTTGAATCAGCCACACCACATGTTTTCAGAAAGTCCTGAAGTTATTTTGGGGTTTTGCTTTGCATCCTGAACAATTTTCTTGGCAATTATAGCTGAAATCTTGGTTGGTCTACCTGACATTTTCTACTTCTTGATTAGAGTGATTGGCATTCTCAATTCCTTGGATATCTTTTTATATCCCTTTCCTGTTTATACAGTTCAACTACCTTTTCCCGCAGATCCTTTGACAATTCTTTTGCTTTCCCCATGACTCAGAATCCAGAAACATCAGTGCAGCACTGGATGAAAGATGCAAGGGTCTGTCAGGAGTCCAGAAACTCACTGACCTATTATACACACACACTAATAACAAGCAAACAGATTACAGGTGAGGACGGTTACCTTTAATAGCCATTCAAACCCCTTTGTGTCAATTTGTGTGCATGTTATCAGGCCAAAATTACCAGGGTATGTAAACTTTTGATCAGGGTCATGAGTGAAAGAAACGTTTTTGTTTTATCATTCATATTCTCTTGAAAAATGGCCAAGAAATCATGATTTCTGCCAGGGTATGCAACTGTAGATCATATATAGACTACACTCCGATATGAGCGTATTATTTATCAAAACCGGGGCTGTCCCACTAAATTTGAAAAAGTTGGGAGGGGCTGGCTGGATATACCTGGCCTAGCTCCAGTGGACCTTGTCATGAATACATAGCTCCCAACTGTCCCTGATTTGTCCCTCTGTCCCTCCTCCTCCCTCATTTTGGTCTAATCTATAAAGTTGTATATAAAATGCACTTTTAATCTTTCAAAAAAGTATTTCCTAGTGCTAAACCTTTCATCCAAATTCTAAATTGCTGCCTTTGTAAATTTTAAAAGCCAATATAAAGGAATAGTAGTAGTAAAAAGAAGCCCTTGTGGATTTAATCAACCTTTTTTTTGAGTAATTCTCCTTTAAGGGTGTGGCAGGGGGCATGTAGGGACACCTACATACATTTGCTAGTAGGTGTCCCTCATACCCATCTCAAAATGTTGGGAGGTATGTGAATAGACTGCTGGGCTGATGTTTACTGTTTATAGTTGTAGCGCCCCCAAAGTGTAAGTGTTTTTTTAGAGGTATTTTTGCTAGGAGAGGCAAAATTTAGTCAGGCCTGATGTAAATTGCAGGCCTGAATGTTTTTATCTGGGCAGGGGAGTGGCTGAGAGTAGGCTGGAGATTGCAGGAAGGGACACCCCTTGGATACTCCTCCCCTTGATTCCAGAAAGTGCTGGAAGGGGGGATGGATGAGGAGGTGTCACTTGCTGTGTATGTTAAGGAGCCTTGACCAATTCCCAATCTGGACTGGCAGGGGGCAGACCTCCTTAAATACAGTAATCTGCCTGCAGGTGGGAGGAGATTTCGGGTGGAAGTGATGAAGATGTAGCAGAGGTGCTGTGGAGGCCTCACCCGGGAGGGAGCCCCCAGTCTGGGGGGTGACCTTGAGGCCTGGAGACTTGGGTGCAGCCAGGAGTAGAGTTGATTCCTGGAGCAGCACAAGGGAGTAGGAGAACAGCAGAGGTGCTACTGAGGACACTTTAAAGTATCCACTGGAGTCAGTGAGTGACAGACCCTGGGAGCTGGAGGACAAGGCTAGAGCAGGCTGGGAGAGGAATAGTGGACAGTCTGTGGAGGTCTCAGGAGCCAGTCAAAAGAAGGAGTGTCACGGAAAGGAAAGCAGGCTGGTGTGGTCTGGAAGAGGGATGGGCTGGAAGTTGTAGTCCATCAAAGGCCCAGCTAGCACCAACGTACTAAGCTACACTTGAGGGGTCCTTGACCCTGGTCTGTAATGGGTGGCCCAGAGGCCCTGCTGATCGAATGCAGGCCTTACCATGTGCTAGCTGTGGTGAATAGAAAGGAGTTAAGTGAGTCTGATAAATTTCCCTTCGGGTCAGGAGTAACCGTCTTCAAGTGAAGTGCTGGAGAGAAGTGAGAGGAGTAACAGTCTGCAAGTGAAGGACAGCAGAGAAGTGAGAGGAGTAACAGTCTGCAAGTGAAGGACAGGAGAGAAGTGAGAGGAGTAACAGTCTGCAAGTGAAGGACAGGAGAGAAGTGAGAGGAGTAACGGTCTGCAAGAGAAGTGCTGGAGGATGTAGAGATGTATATACGGTTGTGTATATAGTCGATCCTGTAAAGTAATTCTTTTGGGCATCCCACAGTCACCCCTTTTCCCCATCCATGTTAATCCCCTAAATAAAACAAACAAAAATAAGAGCCGGCCTGTTCAGTGACTCCAGACGTGTTATATATGGTGTGATTGAGGGCAGGGCCGTCTTTAATATTGATTGGATCTTGGGCAAATATTTTCTTGGGGGACACCTCTCCCCCCCCCATGCAATTTCACTCTCTACCTGCTCTGAGACAGACAATAAATAGTAACTAGACTGAAAATCAATTTACTGAATCAGATCAGCAGTGATTTTGATTGGTTGCCAATGGTCACAGCATATCATTCCCGCTTACTGTCTGGTTGCTAGAGGTTACAGCACACATTACTGATGACTGATTAGTTGCTAGAGGTTACAGCACATGCTTTATGCTTGTTTGGTTGCTAGAGATTACTGTACATCAATACTGCTCACTCATTGGTTGCTAGATGTTACTGCACATCATTACTGCCCAAAAATTGGTTGCTAGGGGTTACAGCACATCATGTCCTCACTACCTGCACACCATGCACTGGGGAGCACAAGGTCGCTTTCCTAACACCACAGAAATGTGCTGCTCTTTAGCAGATACACAGCAGGGCCATCAATCATCAATGACACCCTCATGCATCTGCTGACATGTGCTGTGGACTTTCAAACATGCCTTTGTCTCCCCAGTGGGCAGCATCCAGTATAGGTGATGGTGGATATGACCTCAGGGGGGCATGATTTACATATGAATGCCACCTTTATTTACATATCAGTGCAGCTGGCCGCCACTTTTTACATATCAATGCTGGTTATTTACATGTAAACACAGGGTCTGCAGGTGAGTCATCTGTACACAACAAAAGGGCAGAGTTGGGCAGCTTTAGTAGCAGTACTTAGATATCGGGACACAGCACAGGTCTAAAACTTCAAGGGACAAGGGTATTTAAACCAGGATAGTTGGCAAGTATGAGGCAGCTGCTTTGGGCCCCACAACAATGACAGGGCCCAAGGCAGCTGCCCCTTTTGCCCTGCCTTAAAGGCGGCCCTGATTGAGGGCAGCCAGAAGTTGAACCACAAATACCAGCCACCCCTGAGGGGGCCCATGGCTACAATTGCTTTATTCTCCTAATACTATGGACGACATAAAAGGCATGAATTAGTACATGGAATGGTATTGTTTGAGGAAGACCGTGGTGGGAGCTAACGATCATAGGTAATAAACATATGAAGCAAAATACAGGATTATTCTCGACTGCTGAGTGAGTGCTTGAGACATTCGCAGAGGGAATTTTTTATAAATTTTTATAGAACATAAGGGGTTGATTTACTAGAGAGTGCAAACTCTGGTGTAGCACTGCATAGACCAGATTTTATTGTCAAAGCTCAAAGTGGTAGTAAACCGCATCAAAACATAAAAATAAACATTGGGCCCCAGGCAGTTTATGTCATAATGGGGTTAATTCACTAACGCTTACCATATGCGATAAGGGTATCCTGTTACTCATTTGCATAAATCAAGTCCAATTCACAAGAATAAAAAAATTAATGATTATGCGGCATTTACCGGGAAAAAAAATGTTGCGGTAAATATCGCATAAAAAGCTCTTAAGTCCAATTCACAGATGGACCAGACAGTAAAAAAGCATAATTACCACCAGGGTTTTGCTGGCCGTATCACCCCCCGGCTGTTTTTTGACAAATAGCTGTTGTTAAGCAGTGGGCCGGGAAGCCGGCCGCCGCGTCCTTAACAACCAATGACTCACCAGCTGTCAGCAGGCTTCCATGCTCACAGTTGATTGAAAAAAAAAAAAAAAGCCGCAGATTAAAACGTATGAAAAAAAATGGCGTGGGGTCCCCCCCAAAATCCATAACAGACCCTTATCTGGGCATGCAGCCTGGCATGTCAGGAAAGGGGGCCCCCCTCCTGAACCATATCAGGCCATATGCACTCAACAAGGGCCTCATCCCTACAACCGTGGCTGGTGGTTGTATGGGTCTGTGGGGAGGGGGCTAATTGGAGGAAGGGGTCCCCACATCCCGGTCCCCCCCATGTGAATGAGTTTCGGGTACCTTGTGACTTCACCAACCCAGCATGCACCGGTCTGTGATGTCACAGAGGGACGGGGCCACCAGGTGACGTAGCCAGGTGGCCCCGTCCCTTACCTATATAAGAAATGTCAGATGATGGAGCCTGCAGTAGGCAGCCAGCCTTCACCAATGAGCATCTTTTTTTTCTTTTTCAGGTTTGGCGGGCGGTGTGATTGTTGGTAGATTTACATTGCGGGACACTATTTTTTAATTTTTTAATAAAATTATTGTCAAAAACTACCGGTACCCGATACTCATTCATATAGGGGGGGCCAGGATCTGGGGGGTCCCCTTCTTAAAGGGGGATTCCAGATCCCGATTAGCCCCCAGCGCCCCACAACTACCGGGCCACGGTTGTGGGGATGAGACCCTTGTCACCAATCATCCCCCCCCCCCCCCATTGCTTGTTCCCGCCCCTCCTTTCGTGACCTGTGTTTTTTTTTTTTTTAACCAGTTCCCTACCGACGTATAGTAAAATGACGTCGGCAGGGACTGGCCGTCGATCCGGGAGGACGTCATATGACGTCCTCCGCTTCTCGCCGCTACTGCGGGCCCCCAGGGGCCCGCACAGCGGCGATCGCGGATCGCTCGTCTGCCGGGGGGTTGTGTCCCCCCCAGATCGGGGTAAAGAGCCAATAAAATTGGCTCTTTACCCCGTGACCGGCTGTGTCCAATCACAGCCGGTCACAAACGAGCCTCACGTGCACGCCGCTCGTGCGCGCCCCTGGGGGCGCGCAGCGCGGCGCTCGGAGCTGAGGCTTGTCCCTCGGACAAAGCCCAGCTCCGATCTGTGTAAAG